>JANHFM010007868.1:8157-29834 GCA_032468115.1 Grayia smithii | reverse complement strand
GCTGTAATATCTAAAGGAAAGATCTTTTTTATTATATATATATTTATATGTATTTATGTATATATATATATATATATTTATTGTTTTGTATTGTATTAATTGTATGTATATGTATTTTATATGGTATGTTTTATTGTGTAAGTCTTTTATGTTTTAATAAAGGTTAAATTTTGAAAAAAAATTATTTAATAATCATATGAAATGCAAGAAAAGGATCAGAAAGGTGGGAAAAATCAATCAAATAAAAATAAATCTAATGCTATTCTAATTTCTATCACTTACCCCAAGTGCTTGGTGAGGAAGTTAAGTTCTGTCTCTGTTTTATACCCTCCACCATCAAGGTACTCTCTGACTGTTACACTGTTGGTATTTGAGAATGGTCAGGTTTGTAACTTATAAGCAAAACTAAGTCAAGCAGATTTATTTTTAAGAGCCTTTGTCCCATAAATTATATATGTGTGGAACTACCAATGATGTGGATAGCATGTGTTATTCCAATCCCTACAAAGCTTGGTGGACATGTGAAGGGTAATTGATCTAAGAAATCTTTAAGTTAGTAGCAAAAGAGTGATCTGAACAAGAGATGGCCTTTTCACAGATCAGTTTCTCAGCAACTGTATTACAGCACAATAAAAATGTTGCCAATATCTTATTAGGCACCCTTGACAGAATTTATACATGAGTAATTTAATTCATGTCAAAATAAGGCAGAATGTAAAAGTATATATTCAGGAACATTGATTTCCTGGTTCTGCTATAACAAAAAGGCCCAGGGTTAAAGTGCATTACCACTGGAGTGGTGAGGTGGTGAAATTTGGGAGGGGGGGGGATTTCATATCACGTTGCCTTTAATATAGTTCAATATCTAAAAAGATGAATTTGACAAATATTGGTAATAAAAGTTGATGCTCTGAGATCAAAGAGACTTGTTATTGCTTGGTAACTCATTTGGCTTCATAGCGTCTTTTCTGAACCTCAGACTCTGACCAAAAAAAACCACCTTGTGGGATATTACCTATAAATACAGTACTGCAGGCTATAGTATTCAGTATAGTGTATAAACACAATCCAAGTTACTATAAACTACATCTGTTAAAATATGGTGCTGCTGAAACTCTACAAGACAGACTTAAAAACATTGCCATCAAAGCTAACAACCTGATCATCACTTTTCTGTCCTGTTAAGGCTTTGTAATATACTGAAATCTAGGTTTCGTAATACAGTGAACAAATGAAATCCATCAAACACATGGGGGAGCTTCCCAAAGACAACCTAAGGCCTGGGATTTGGAATTCTGCTTTTAAAATAGAGAATAAAAGGATTAAGTCCTTATTACACAAAAAGGCTCCTAATCACTCCTGTTTCCAAATGTATACATGCTTATTAGGAAATAAACCCAATGGACACTGTTGAATTTAATTAAAATAAATGTAAACAGCCTGTAAAAGAAAGATTTGACTGTCTACCTTTCTAGATACTCCTTGATTTTTCCACATATCTAGCAGATTCAACACAACCAATAACCTTATAGCTATTGCCAAATTAAGCTAAAATATTTTATTTTAGGAACTCTACTGAAGTCCACCCTCCTTCTCTAATATGGTAGGTCATATATTTTCATTTCTATTTTTGAATTGTAATTATTTGTTGCATCACAACCGTCCTTAACTATAATTTCAGAGGTTGAAGTTTAGCCAGTTTTAAACCACTGAATTGTCATCCTGCGTAATATTCTGGTTTGAGGCCAGTATTTTTCTTCTTTTTATAAACATGCCAATAATCTGCAGTCATCTGAGGTCTTGTTGTATGTCTTGCCTATTAAAAATACGACACTGCTGCAGATACACAAAATGCTGCTTAGCTGTACTGTGTGTCCACTAGCCTCGTGCTTTGAATTGTACATCACTTTTAAATCTGTCTGAGCATTAAGAGTACAACTAAAATATAGAATTATGTTTTTGCTTGAAAATATAAGAAATTAGGCAAGAGGTATTTTCAAGATCATTTATTTTTCATTTTTAACTCTATACCTGACCATACTGGCTGGAGATTCTAAAACGATTATGTTTTAAAATATTCCTCTCATAAGTTTTATGAATACTAGATGATATTAGTTTTCATGCAATTCAAGGTCAGCATTCAGTAGTCACATGCATTTTGTGTAGTTCATATACACACTGCATATTATCACATACAATATTATTCTACATACCCAAAAAAAAAAGAGGATTCAAAAGGAATGTTATATTGAAAATGGAGAACAGAGGATGGCAAAATTATTCTTACTTATAAATAATTGAATTTCTTCTTGAGTGTTCTACATGTTAAGCAGGGGAAGAAAAGCCTGCCTCTGGGGGTCATAGATGCTCTTTCCTGGAGGCTTTCAAGCAAAGGTTGGATAATCCTTTTCTTGGAATGATCAGAGCATTCTTGCCTGCTCATCATAAGAATACAGATTCCGAGATAGTGTATGATGGGCTTTAAGAAATCCAGGCTGTTTTTGACTTTTTATTATCATCATCAATATCAACAAGGACAAATTGAGATGCTTGGATGTCTCTTCTTATATCCGCCCTTTGAGGCGGTCCAGAATATAAAAGACTCCAGGGGTCCTTGGTGCTCTTTGAGCTTGTTTGTTTTCTTGCAGACATTTAATTACCCGAACTAGGTAACATCATCATCAGTGAAAGGGATGTGGATTGCTGTCAGTTTATAAGGAATTCTAGTGGCTTGTCCTTTCAGTATTGGTGGGGGTTCTTGAGATTCTTTGGTTGGGCTGTTTACTGTTAGCTTCTTTGGTAATTTCTTGATTGTGTATTGTTTTCCCCAACAACAGAACACTGAATAATAGAGTTGGTCTGATGTTAATTTTGGAGTTAATCTATGCTGAACTAGATGCTGATTGCTGGTGAAGAGGTGCTTGGGTCTTTTTGTTCCCTTTTTGGCTGGTTGGTTATCTCTTTTGCATAGTCTATAGATGCTGTTAATGACTATATGTCTATTGATGGCTGATTTGTCAAGAGTACCAGGCTTCTAGAAATTCCCTGGCTTTTTTTTTGGACTTGGCTTGGTCTAGGATGGTCACAATTTCCCAGTTGAAACTATGATTAAGTCTGTCGATATGTTGTGAAATTAAATAGTTTTCTGACTGCTAGTTGTTATTCATGGATGAGTTCTGCTGGTCTTCTGCCTGTTTGTCCTACATAGTGGTTGTTGAAGACATTACATTGTATGTTGTAGATTACTTCTATTTCTGGGGCTGGGTTTTTTGCTTTGTTTAAGATGTTTTTAAGGGCTTTAGTTGGCTTGTGTGCTAGGCTGATTCCATGTGGTTGCAGTACTCAGTCGGTGGTTTCTGAGATATTCTTGATAAAAGTATCAAGAATATCAAGATATAGTGTCTTGAAAAAGACTCCAATACTACAAAATATGAAGTTCAGGATTGAACTCCAGAAGACTGGAACTATTCTTGACTGAGATTGGCTGTGGAAGTAAAATCTTGCAAGTCCAATTAAGTTTTTCCTACCTTCTCTGTTATACCCAATGAGTCAAAGAGGAGGCAGTCCGAGTCTCTTCCTAATATATTTTTCTTTCCCCTGGATTCAAAATGCCCTTTTGCACTTTTTGTTTTTATAAATGCTTCTGGATTTTTTTCTTCCCAATGTTATTTCTCTATGACTTCTCCACATCAACTCCTCCATTACACTCAATCTTCTTGTCCATATGGAATAAAAACCCCAGAACAAAACTATGGGAACAAATTTCAAATGCACCCACACACACATTCCTCACTCAGCAGCTCCCCAAGATTACTGGAGTAGTCCCACAATGCAGAGGTGGAAGAACTGGGCACCTCCCTCCATTCTGTTGTCTGGACTGTGCCTACTTCTGATGGCTTCCCCAATCTATCCAGCAAGTTCTGCAACCTAGAGGTAGATGGGAGCTAGGAAACATTTCCTCCTCTCAGCTACATACTCATCTGCTCTAGGGAGTATATCTTGCTGACAAACAAGTGCCTGCTTCATCCTGAGACCCACAATCATTTTTTAGCATTGCCAAATCATGGGGATTTAGTTGTAAGGGACCTCAGAGGTCTTCTAGTCCAACCACCTGCTCAATCAGGAGACCCTGTATCGTTTCAGAAAAATGGTTGTCCAATCTATTTTTGAAAGTCTTCAGTGATGGAGCACCCACAACGCCTGAAAGCAAGTTATTCCATTGGTTAATTGTTCTCACCATTAGGAAATTTCTCCTTAGTTCTAGATTGCTTCTCTCCTTGGTTAGTTTCCAACCATTGCTTCTTGTCTTGCCTTTTGGTGCTTTGGAAAATAGTTTGACCCCCTTTTCTATGTAGGTCTTTTGTCTTTGTAGGGATGAAAGTTTCCTGGGAATTAGAGATGAAATTGGTCTATAAACATAAGCATGAATATCTGTCATGTTCTCCTATGATCTCTCCAATTCCAGATGGCCCTCTAGTAAATCAGATATTCCAATTATTTTCCTTGCAACTAGAACACAGAATATACTTCTTTTCTATCCATCAAAATGGGAAGGGTAAGTTTTCTTACAGATTAAGCTGTGTACAATGGAAGGCGGGCTGAACCTTCACTGTTGCAGGCAACTGCAGATAAAAGGTCATTGATTAATTTATTGAACAATTAGGAAGGGGCCAATAAAATTTTTGAGGGTCATACTAAAGACAAAAACTTAGTTGAAAGCCAGGTCAAATCCCCTCTGCAATTTTGGTACCTTCTTGCCTGTGCATGTCTGCAATTTAATTGTGCAAAGCCTTTGTCAAAACCAGCTTTTCCTTTAAGAAAAGCTCTGATGCAGAAAGCATGAAGTGTGAAGAACTGCAGATGTTGGGGTTCTGGAGAACAAAATATAGAAGTACAAACTATAAGTTGCATGTGCAAACTATAAGGTACTAAAATATAGAAGTTATATAAGTATAAGGTATTAAGTTGCTGTAAGCAAATTCTGCAGAGCAGTCCAATTGTCTATTAGACGAGAGACATAGCACCATATTGTTCCTGAATCTGTTTCTAATGTTCAGTTTGACCATTGGTTGAATGTCAAGAAGATGACAAATGGATCTTAATGTCTACTAATTGGAACAGGGCCTTCTAAAAGGTAGAGGTAAATTGAGGTCCACAATTTGAAATCATGGTTGACTAGGTTTCTGTACCTAAAACATGTTAAAAAAATTGTGCTTTTTCCTAAGCTGATGGGATCCCTTTGCAAGGAATGAAATGAGCCATTTTTGTAAACAAATCTAGAACCACAAGAATGCCAGTATAATCTTACAAGAAGTGTGGGGCACGGAGGGATGGGGAGTAAAACCTACTGAAGTGTAATCGCAGGTCATAAACAGAAACTCAGAGGGAGAAGCAAGTCAATGAGTTTTCCATGAATAGCATCAAACTCAGCATCAAACATGACAAGATGAAATGTAATCTCTGTCATCACTCTCACACTTGACCATGAGAACTATCTGAGAACCCAATGCAGTTTTAAACACATCCCAATGTCCAGCAGTTCTACTATCACGACAGTGTTATAAACCCTTCTCTCCTTAAAGAAAGGGAAACCTATAAATGGTGAAATACCACTCTTTCAGACATGTAGGGTAGAAAATCATCTTGCACGGCTCCTGGATATTATCCATCCAAGACCTGGAGTAAGCATCCTGTTGTTGCTGCACTTTCATTTGATCTGGAAGATCAACATTCTGCCTCTTTGTACCAATCTTTCAGGACGGCCTAACTCCTAGGCAATGGCAAAGTTACAGCAGGGGAAGATTATCATATTCTGGTTTATGTGACAGGGCATTTAATAGCCTAATCTGTGAACCAGGAAAAAATAAAGATACGGGAATTGAACTGGGAGAAAAACTGTACCCACCTGATCTTCCAAGTTCTACATTTTGCAGAACTTCCAAATTCACATGGTCTGTGCATACTTGTACTAGGTGTCCTGCCCTTCCAGGAAGTGTCTCCATTGCTGGAATGCTGCCTTCATATAATTGTATTCAGCTAATAGAAGCAATTTAGAATAAAATGCATATGACAGGAGATCCATCCTGCCCTCATTCTGTGCATGGAGAACTACTTCAGCCACCATTTCTAAAGCATTAGCTTGCATTATGAATTGGAAAGTGATGCTTAGACATCTGAATAGGAGTGTAATGAGAAAAGATCTTTCTATTTCTCAAATGCTGTTTGCTTTTGAGTAGACCATATGCATGTATGTCCTATCTTTAGTAAATGAGTCTTATGCAGTCTGCAAATTTATGAAGTTTTAGGAAAACCATAAAAGGTACAGATCCTCCTTCACATTTTGAGATAATTGCTGTGAAAGTATGGCTTGTAGTTCTTAAGGACCCATTTGTATGTATTCAGCAGAAATCCTGTAACTGAAATCATCCATTTGTTGTAAATCAAACACACATTTCTCCAATGTTTAACAAAAAGCTTGTGTTTGTGGAGTCTTTTAAAAATCCTTCTAGCATGGGTTGTGTGGAAAAAAAATCAGTATGTCATCCAACATTTTCCCCAGAATATCAAAATCTTTTAATTCATAAATCTGAATCATAAAATTCTACTTTACTGAAAAACACTATAGCAACAGACTCTTGCAAGACTGATTATATTGTTCCATCCCTCCCTCTTATACCCCTCGGAGTCAGGGAGCAGCCAGTGTGAATCTTTTCCTAAAACGTTCACTTTTCTCAAAGCTCAGGGCAAACTTCTGCACATTTTCTTTTTTGCAGTGGTTTCTGAATCTTTTTCCCCAAGGTCATCTCCATGGCTCCCTACATTTTACATGACTTCAGTAACCACATTCTCTGAATGTCTGTAGGTCTTTAAAAGTCTAGCATGGCTGTCACCCTGGAAGAGGGAATTTACAACAATAAACTATTTCAGCACAGGCTATATTTGCTAATGGATACATGTGTCACTTGGCAAGTGTCCGTACTGCAGTGTCAGCATCCAGCCACACTTCTACAGCTTTGGCACCCAGTATAGCATAGCCCCCAGCTTTTTAACCCTGTACCAGTATGGTACTTAAAATAAGCCAGTACCTTGAGCACTATTTGTTGGTATATGCTTCAAGAACCCAGGAGTATAGGAAAATATACACCGACTCCAGACCATAACCAGACTATTTGTGCCACTGCTGGCAGCTGTTAAAATGTAGGTATTAATTATGCCAGTGTCAACAAGACCCTAAAGGATCATGAATATTAGATGATACATTTCATTGAAACTAATGGAATTACACTACAGCCACTTTTCATCGCATTGCATTTTAAAAGTAAAGCCCATTTTCTCTTAGCAGCATTTCAAGCCAATTCAAGCCTTGGGGGACAATGCCACAGGCATTTTTTCCTATGAAAGCCCCACCAGTGGAAATGGGAATTTCCACAGTATATGGCCCAAACACACCATTGCCAAGTATTTCATTAAGCCTTGTCTACATTTCATCTTCAACAACAACAAAAAGCTTCTGTACTTCAACATGGCATTAAAATGTCCATAGGTACCTATTGCAAAATTAACTGAGGAAGGAAAAATACCCACTCAGAGTCAAAACCGGTTACTTACCAATTTCATTAGTAAAATAAACCGGTTTCAAGCATTTGGTTTTGATACACTTAAAGATTTGTTTTACACTGCAGTAGCTATTAAGAAAAATTGTCTTTTTTAATTTGAGTGCTAGCTTGTTTCTATGCAAACTTGATTTCAGTACTTCAGACAGCCAATGGTTGTTTTCAATCTTGTTTCACAATTAGCAAATGATATGCTCATTTACACATTTTTCGTATGTTATATTGTAAGACACTTTCTAATATGAAACAATGAATATATTACGTAAGTAGTTGCATTTCTCAGGGTCAACTTGGAACTCAGCTGCAAGTTACCCAGAGTTGCTTCAAAAGGAGATAGACAGCAAATAAATTTAACAAATAAATAAATAATGCTGTAATAGAACCTCAGTTTAGTACTTTTTCCATAGACCAATTTTTTTCCTTTTTAAAAAGAACGCTAAAGATATCTTTAAGTGTAAGCTTTTTTTTCTGTAAATTCTTAAAATTCTCTCCTCAAATCATCAAATATTTAGAAGGGATATATGGTTCTACAAAAAGAGGATGGAGATCTGGTCCTATTTAACGTTTCTTCCATTTATTTACATTTTATTTCCCTCGTTCAAATTACACCATTTTTTAAGAGCATTTGAACAACCAGGGAGCTCTCTTTTGATTGTTTCACATTCTGAAAGGTCCCAGAAATTCAGACGTATTGATAAAATTTGCAAATACAGAAATAAATGGGGGTGTACCATTATATGAAGAAACGTAGGGGAATGTAGAACTTGGTTCTTACAAATTTATTGTCTTTTATTTATACCTGTAAATTTTCCTGTGCTGGATAGGATTTTTGAGAATTGAATTCCACTCATTTGAATGACTCTAGGTTAGGAAAGGCCAAATTAAATTGAGGGAAAAATACAGATAATCCTCAACGTACAACCATAATTGAGCCCAAAATTTCTGTGGTTAAATGAGACATTTATTAAGTGAGTTTAGCCTCCTTTCACAACTTTCCTTGCCATGGTTGTTAAGTGAATCACTGCAGCTGATATTTCAGTAACTTAGTTGTTAAGTGAATCTGGCTTCCCTGTTGACTTTGCTTGTGAGAAGGTCGCAAAAGGGGATCACATGATACTGCAACCGTCATAAATATGAACCACTTGCCAAGGGTCCAAATTTTGATCACATGACCATGGGGGTGCTACAAAGGTCATAATTCTGAAAAATGGTTGTAAGTCACTTTTTCCAGTGCCATTGTAACTTTGAACGGTCACTAAATGAACTGTTCTAAGTCAAGGACTACCGATACAGAGACTGAGAGTGGTCTTCAATTGATTTAGTTCTCCTCAATTGACTGAATACTACAGTACTACTTTTGATAACACAATTACAGAACTTCATGCCAGCACAGTTTTTCCTCTGACTGCCTGCCTGTACTAATTCCTATTCAGAAAGGAATGAGGCAAATGTGCATTCTAGTCCCACGTTTTCCATTTCAACGCCACGAGCCAAACTTTAACAATGAACTACATCCCACTAAACTGGCAGTCCTTCTTTATACTAATGACACATCTTATCTACAACACAAGTAGAATTAAGGCAGAGGATCCAAGCCTTGGCCCCATAATGTAGACATCACAACTTAGTAATCAGCATTCGAAGACAAAATCAGCTATCATTATTCAAAAGTATGGTAAGCATAATAACTATTTGAAAATGAGATCTACATAGAACAAATCAGTACCGGGGAATATTAGTTAAATCTTCTTCTATTTGGAGGGAAACAAATAAGTACTTTCACTAGTCCATAAGATTGACAAGAGTTTTATTTTTACTAGTAGAAAAGCAAGTGCCATATGTCTGTTGCCATAATCATTTATAATGGTAAGGGGACTAGATCTCAGATTTCCTCAGATATGGTTTTCAGTTATCGTGGAAAAAAGACACTGAATTAGACCTCAGATCTTTCAGCCCAATTTTTGGTTTCAACTGGACATGAGAGCACAAATGTGGAGCTAAAACAATACATCTTTCATACTGGTCTCTGGAGTAACCAGAGCTACTGGAGTAACTGGAACATAATCCATGCTATTACACAGTTGGTCTATGGAAGACGTTCAATTCAGCCAGCTACTTTTCAAATGTCCCTTCCATGCCACACCAATTTCTCCCAACCTACATTTGGTTCCCTGCCACCTATACTAGTGTTCTATAATTGTGTTTCCCTATTTGAGAGTCATTGTTCTAGGTAGAGTATGATCAATTATGATTTTGCCCATTGTGGGAAATTGCACTGTATGTCCTGCCCTTTTTACATGGCCTGCTGCCTACCTTTAATAACTCTCTAACTGCTTAATTGCTTTGGTAGGATGAGGAAAAAGTTCTTTTACAAGCCTGTTTATCTTCAGAAATATCATGGCACATAGTTCTATTCTGGGGCTAATAGCTTGCAGTCTTCGTGTGTGTGTGTGTGTGTGTGTGTGTGTGTAGGGGGGGGAGGGGGTAGAGAGAGAGGTATCTCACCCACACCGGGAATAAATAATTCGCTTCAGCATTCTACTTTTTTCCCCTTCCCGTTGTGCCTTTCTGATATGTAATATGCACTGACAGTTCATCTTCAACTATAAATATTTACTAACTTTCTAAAGCTGAGGAAGAAAAAGATACAAGATGAAGTGGGACCCATTTTTTCTGAATAAAAGAGCATTCCCCCAAGGATCATTTATTATGGCTGTATGCCAATGACATCCCTTGCTTTCTCTGGTTATGAAGCTTGAAAAGAAGACAGATAACAAAAAATATTAAGCAACTGCTTATGTAAGGCTTTTGAAGTTAAGATTATGATCCTGATGGGATTCTGGAGATGCAGTCTCCATCTATCATGTCCACCAAATGCAACATGTTCCAGTATAGCTATCAGATGCCATTCGACCTATAATGGTTCCGTAGGGATTGGAATGGCTTAGAATTTCTAAATATTCTGCTATATCAAATCCTACCACTGTTTATTTATATGCCATATAAAAGCTTTGCCAACAGCACAGGAATTATACATCTATTGTATTCCTCGGTTCTTGAAAAAGCAAACAAGGTTGAGTCTGGTTTTCCTGATATATCAATCATTAGCAAATTTCAGGATTATAGGCAATATTGGGAAATTGGAAAAACAGCTCAGAAGAAAATGGAATACACATGATTATTTTTGAGAATTACAAGGATATTTTCAGATAATCACCAGGAATTAATTTTGATTTATAGAAATTTTTATCTACACTTAAGAAAGATAGCCGCGATATGATGCTATCCAAATGATATGCCAGTATAACACTGTAGATCAAGGATGTCAAACTCAGGTTTCATTGAGGGCCGCATCAGGACTGTGTTTGAGCTCAGGGGAGCTGTGTGTGTGTGTGTGTGGCCAGGAGGGCACGGCCAGCTTGACGTCACTCGTATTGGATATGCCTGTGGCAGCCCAAGTGCTCTGCCAGTAAAAATGGGCTCCTGAGCTCCATTTTAGGCCACGACGGCCTCCTGAAACCCTCTGCGGCCCTCCTGAGCTCCGCTTTCACTGGCAGAGGCACTGCAGGCCGGTCCTTTGCTGTTTCCAGGGCGGCCTCACGGACCAGATCTAAACACCCCACGGGCAGATTCAGCCCCCAGGCCTTGAGTTTGACACCCCTGCTGTAGATGAAATAACACAAACCTGATTATCAAATTTATCGATTACTAATAGCAATAGTTACTAGTAAGATCTTATTTATCTATTACATTTATATACCGCATTTCCTCCAGAGTTCAAAGCAGCCTAAATTTTATCCATACAAAATTGTCATGACAGAAATATTGAGTGATAGAAAGAACCAAATTTAACTAGTACATTTTATGCCTCAACAGATTTAAACCAAAATTCAATTATTCCTTTAAAGGTGCACTTTTATAATTCAGTTTTCCCACTCCAATGCCTAGTTTTACAGTATAATAATAACAATAATAATAATATTCTTAGGTAGTACTTGAATTGTTAAATTTCCAGCAGTCTTAGACTATGAATTTAACTGTAGATTACCTCCACATAAAGCAGATTACATTAATAGTGCTTACAAATCAAATTCTGAGCACAGAAGAAATGCATTAAAAAATGTGCACCTTTCTTTAAATGAAATCTAAGAATCTTTAATTCAAGTGGAAAAATAAGCATTGATAGATTTGAGTATCTTCCTAATGATGTTACATAATTGCTGATGATATGGTTGAGTAACAGTTTAAAAGAAGCCCATTAGCCACAAAAATAATCAAAACTGACTAGGTAAAGTCAGTAACTGCAAAATACTTACCGAGCCATATAATTCTCCTTTTTCATTCATTCCCAAATAAAGTCCACTGTCTACCCCTCGAATGCTGACCAGGCCAACTGCTATACTGATAAATTCCAGGATACCTGCGAAATATATAAAGCAAGTGTATTAAGATAGCTTTCATTCTCCTGTTTTAATATACTTGTGTTGACTTTTAATTGACTCAGACGTATTGTTAAAATTGCAGGTGTTTTTCTGCCGAAAAGACAACACATCAGCAGTTATTAGAGCTCCAGGTAGTTCTAATGCAGGGCTGCCAAACTCCTGGCCCACGGGCTGGATGCGTCACGTGCTGGCCATGCCCTAACCTGGTTTAGCGAAGGGGGAAAAAGTCCTGATACATCACATGACGCTGCCATGACAACGTGAGTTTGACACCCCTGTTCTAATGCATAAGGCAAATAGTGTTGAGCTTTTCCTCAAATTATTGCGGAAGAACAAATCATTATACAAGAATAAAGACAAGGGTTTTAACACATGCAACTGTTAATCGATAAGGTATTTGTAATCTGATATGTTATCTGCATAGCCAACCCATCTTCCCCTCCCCTCCCCCACTTTATCCAAATTTAAATTCTTCATCAATCTAGCCACCCTATGAATCTGATGAAAGTAAGCTGCAGCTGCTGAAAACTTAGGTTCGTTAATAAAATCTGTTAGTCAGAAAGGGGGCTACCTGACTCGTCCTTATTTTCTGAAATTATGCAACTCAGGCTTCATAGGAACGTCAAACCAAAAGATGAGACCTTCAAAAAAAGTTACTTGTTCAAAGATATTTTTATAAGTCCTTCTAATGAAGTGCCTCAGCAGATCCAATGACTCAGCTGACTATTCACATGCCAGAACCTACAGATTGGTTGGAAACAACACTTGAGGGCTACTTTAAAGGGCAAAAGCACAACAATATTTATGTGACAGCTATGAAAGATTATTCAGAATCTGATCAAACACATGACAAAATTTAACCCAAAACGTCTAAGCAAAACATTTCCTGAACATCAATTTTTAATATGACTGAAATGTTGAAAACTTCAAAAAAAATGGTTATAGCAAAGGTACTAGCTTAAAATGTACATGAAAATAGGCAAGGATTGAGTGGAATGAGAAAGGAGAGAGAATTTTAATGGACAGGAATAGTCATAATCTCTACTAATGTATAAGAAAAATGTGACTAATAGAAAAGCACACACTAGATTTTGTAAAATAATAACTGCACATCTTTCATAAAAGTTATTGCAGGATGCAATAACCTATCTCAGCATCATAAATCCAGCAACAAGGAAAAAATTGACAAGTGAAGTTCTGTAACTTGTCATGTAAAGTTCTATGCAACTATTATTGAGCTTTGCTTTATATATTATTCATTCATACAAAGGCATCCAATTTACAACTTGGATGACAGTGGCCTACTGCTGTCCAGACATTTAAAATTACTACCGGTAGAGTAACAGTTTTATCAAATAATAAACAAACAAAAATAATCAATAGAATAATC
Source organism: Grayia smithii (assembly GCA_032468115.1). Classification (NCBI taxonomy): domain Eukaryota; kingdom Metazoa; phylum Chordata; class Lepidosauria; order Squamata; family Grayiidae; genus Grayia; species Grayia smithii. The sequence continues at coordinate 16,389 of JANHFM010007868.1, read as the reverse complement.
CATTCAAAATTATGCCAAATATATGCAAAAAGCAAGGATAGGAAAATTGCCCAGATAAAAATGCAGTCAGATCATTCTGAATGTCCAATTGATGTTCTAGTGCTAGGCCTTATGAAGCCATGATTTTAATGACAAAAGCTATGAGACCAATTATGTATATAATATACAGCCTCATGCTACATAACTAAGGTCCGTTTCATGCTGAATAAACTAAATTATTAATGTATATCAAAAAGGAAACTATCTTTAGATAGATTTTTACTCCCAAAGCATTTTATTAAAATAAATTTGATAAAAATAAAAAAAATCCAATTTAAATAAAAAAATCTGCTTTTTTAAAAAAATCATTGATTTTTATCCACCCTGGCTAAGGACCACCAACAGGATAGCGAAAGTTATACTGTTATAAGTTTCTGTTGGCATGAGTGTAGCACTTTAATTTGGCTATGAAGAATAGCCCTGAATTACTGATCTATACTACATACTATCTGTGTATCAGAATGTAAAGATATTTATTTATGAATCATCATGCCAGCTGCATATGGCCATTTCCTGTTGGATATAATGCAACATTCTTTCAAAGCTGCATTCAACTGTTTTCATTCTGCTGTTGAATGTATGCAGTTTACTGCAATTCTCCTTGAGACATTTAAAAGGTAGGTGACCAAACATATTTTTCATCAGCAAAAAGGTCACCTATATTTACAAAACACGCTAAACTGTAATCTCTTTAATCATCATTTATTGAATATAACCAGAATAGCTGAGTTCATATGATATGCTAGCCCATTTATAAGCATAACTGGTAGATCTTTAAAATCAAGAAGTCTACATTCTGATTTATGTTTACGCAGCTCTACCCAGAATTGGAAGTAAAATTTAATCCAAGCTTTTCTTCAATCCAGAATCTGCAACTAAAGTCTGAATTAAGGCTTCCTTGAAATAAAACTATTGTGCATCTGTTCTACTCTCCACAACAGCAGAATTAAACATTTGCGATGCTATCTATCCCACTATAACTTACTTTATTGTTAAGTCCCATAGAAAGAAGTTTCTCCTAGCAGTTCTTCTAATACTGGAATAAAGATGACATCGCCCTTAATGTTTAAATCTCCCTCAAATCCTGCTGTGCTGCCTTACAGGTAGTCCTCGATTTATTACCTCAATTGGAACTAGAACTTCCATTACTAAGCAATGCAGTAAATACTTTGCGATATCCTGATACCAGCATACAATCCTAGGTAGCTCAGAATTCCCTCTGGCACTGGAGGAATTAACATGTTATTAACAAAATAATACATCTATAACTGCTATTTATACGCAATTCACTAAACCACTATAGATTTAAAATTACAATTGCATCCATAAAGGTACTGCTTTGTTTGTATTAAATACCTATGTTTTTTACCCCCTGTTGGCAAGTAGTACCTATCAATAGAAGTGATGCCTTCACAGCTTGATGTCAAAGAATCTGAAAGAATGCCTCTCCTTATATGTTTCTACATGTACCTTAAGGTCATCTTCAGCCATCCCAGCCCATCATCTCACCTCCAGCCCATAACTGAGGCTGCTTAAAACCATCTTCACCATTCCAGTTCTGAAATTGTGTTTTTTCAGAAGATATCTGCCACCTAATGCTTGACCAGCACCTTCCAAAGCATTTGCCAAATTTTAATGTAATAAGTTTTCTTATTATACGGGTTTAATGGAGGGGTGTTTTTTTGGGGGGGGGGGCGTGGTGTCTTTGAGAACATGTGAGTTCAATGCTGCACAAGTTACAGTAGTTCAAACAGGAAAGAAATGAGCTCTGCTATTCAAAGTTGACTCAGCCTTCCATCCTTCCGAGGTGGGTAAAATGAGGACCCAGATTGTTGGGCGCAATATGCTGACTATGTAAACCCCTTAGACTGGGCTGTAAAGCACTGTGAAGCGGTATGTAAGTCTAACTATCTATATAGCTATCTATATAGTTCTGGTTCTATCCTCAAAAGGGATATTATAGGTTTTCTGATTTTCTCCTGACAAGAAGTTTTCACATGGCCATATCATCTGTGGTTTTGAGGAGGTGGATGAGAAACAGCTACACCTTGTGACCTTTTGGTCATTCTATATTAGAACTAGCTGAGGATGAAACTCTCATATTCCTGGCTGCTCTGTCCTGTTTCATGTTGAGCCAAAGGTATCACATTAGCACGTGAGCCAAGTTCTTCTAACATGGATCTATATTCTATAGCATTCTTTTGAAAGCATTTTCAGAAAAAGCTTGACTTCCAGGACACTAGCAAAGAGGAAAGTCTATACCAAGGCTGTCAAACTTGTGGCCCATGGGCTGGATGTGTCACATGTTAGCCCTGCTCGGTTTAGCAAAGGGGGGAAAAGTCCCAATGTGTCACGTGACACCATCGCAATGCGAGTTTGTCACCTCTGGTCTATACTGAGCAGAACCTTCAGGAAAACTCCTTTCCTTTTCCACTTCACCCTGTGGCTCTCCTCCATGACTGCAATCTGTCAGTTGAGCTGTTTTGAGAAATGGATTTAGCATTTTTCCAGAAGATGCTTAGACCCACATTCAGAATTAGCATGCCTAAGAGATAGAGGCACCTCTATACCTATGATGTATTAAATGAACAACTTGAGTTAATCCAGCTGGTTCAAAGAATTTAGCTACACTCACCCATTCCCACAAGAGACATTAATGAAGTTAATTGGTGGTTCTTTTTGCTACTAATAGGTAGGTGATGATTGATGGGTTGAAAAACATGCCAGGGGATTTATCATTTGCTTTTCTTACTTTTTCCACATTAAAAACAAGCTACAATTCCTTGGCATCTTTACTGAGAGAATAAGGATTAGCAATGAGATCAGCAATATTTATGGCAAAAGATTTTCAAAAATTTGTTTTAGATTAATAGTTTGCAATGGATCATGGCACACTATAGTTAACTAACTATGATTAATTTCAAACAAGTCAATTTCATACTGAATGCGGAACTTATCTTCCCTGCCCATAATTATAATTAATCACAGTTCAGGGTTTAGTTTAAAGAAAATGGAGACAATGTAGAAGGTTATAGGGCTATAATTCAACTTAGTAGCATTAAACCAAGCATCTCTTATTCAAAAAGAAAAAAAAATCAAGACAAAGTAAAACAGAACTCAAGGCCAAAAGTATTAATATCAGAAGTGGGTTAAGTTTCATATGTATGTTTCTTAGCATGTAAAACTATCTAACTGCACTCTTGAAAGAATTGCTGAAAATTGAAATACTTCCAAGTTCCAGGGAGAATTTTAAGTACCAAGAAGAAATTTCAGACTCAAATACAATGAAGTAACAATCAGTCCATCAAGAAGTAGGGCATGGTAATGAGAGATATCCAGGGTAAAGCTGTGACATTGTACTTTCTTAACAGAGGCTGATAATGCTTAAATCACTAAATTATGAACATCAGATTTTTTACAAATATTGGCTTGGAAGAAATATGCTGGGTACTCTTATCAACTTAATGGGGGATCTGTAAAATACCAAGTCATTAAATCATTCTTTAAAAATCACAAGGCAAAATGGGCAGCAAAGAAATCTAATAAATAAATAAAAACTTACAAGCACATACCATGCTAAGCCAATACCAAACAAATCCCATTATGGTTTGCTACATAGCTGAACCCCCTAAAAGAGATGATACTTTCATACCAAACTGTTTTCAGCTGCACTACCTCCAAAGCAGTGTGAACTGCTGCAGCATGAAAAAGTAGGGAAGTCACCAAATCATTCTAATCTGATCTGTATTCCTTGCAACTGACCAACAAGGAAATGCAAAAGCACCATTTGAGAGCAAACCCCTATATCAGTTGCTGCAGGTATTAGAGAAGCTAGAAATTAAATCCCTCTCCCCAACTCCACACAAAAAAGAAATCAAGACAAATTGTGTCTTCTCATATACACGATGGGAAACAATATCCTTAGAAGGGGAGGATATCTAAAGCCCTCTTATAACCAACACTGCATTGTTTATAACAGTATCTGGAGGTATTTATTAAATTAGATTCATAATTAGCTTCCCTTTAATCTATTCATTTTGCCTCACTTGTTCAAAAGCAATACTTGCATCAGCCAGATGCACCCACAGAACTAATGAAAAAGTCCAGTTTCAATGGAAACCATTGGGACCATTAGGACTATGTAGGTTTGAGGGCCAGCCTAATAATACAGGTATCTTCTATCTGTTGACCTGAAAATATCCTGCCCATTGCAATTGTCTCATCAGATTCTATAAAACAACTGGCAATATAGTTGAATGTAGTATATGCAGTTACTGCATTTCATCTGCAGTCTTTCTGAAAATCCTAACTGTGTTACAGCTGCAGCTTTTCCTGGTCTTTGCAAAGATCTGACTGCTGCATCATCACCAATGTGAGCTCGAGTCACAAGCTATGCATGGAAGGTCACAGATTGCAGAAGAATGAAAAAAAACGGGACTCTTCAGACCCTCTCCAGAAACATGTATGTTTTTGCTTTGTTTTTTAATTTGCTGTCTTTCCATCTAAGAGGATTAATTATCTTCCATTCAGAAATTGTTTTTGCCTGGAGAAGAATGCAAAGAAAACTCCCTGAAGGTAATGGGAAATGTTATTTGCCAAATGCCTTCCCATTTCAAAGTGTTGGCTCTGCTTCCAGAACAGCATAAATAATAAAAGTTAACAGGCATCTTTTATTTAAGGAATCTATAACTCTATAGAAAAGGGAAAATCCACACACCTGCCAAATGTTTCATTTTTAAAAAATGCCCATCATTAAAACAGGCAGGTGTGTATGTGACAGGAAGGCTTATATATTGCAGGAACCTCTAAGAATCAAGACATGTGATTTAATTTCCATCTCATTTTTCCTTCAACAAACTCAGGGCAACATATGTAGTGTTTACTGTTTCATACATTTATTGTGAGAAGTTAGGAAATAATTTGTAATACAGAGGGAATACCCTACTTCTGCAGTTTGACACATGGTCTGTTGATAAATGTCATGGGTGCCAAAAACTGATATTGTCAGCGTTCCAGAAAACCCCCCAACTCCAAGTAAAACTCTGAAGCAAGCATTTTTCAAAGTTCTAGGTAAACTGGCACATCTGGGAAAACCTGAATCTGAGAGTTCCGGGTTTTCCCTCAGTAAATCAAAACCCCCAAAACCATCCTGTCAATCATCAGTCGATCACATGCTCCAATCACCTTCCGTGCCATCTCGATACCTCATTCCAACCACTCCTTCTCCATATGCAGGATTGTCCTGACCTTGACCAATAGGAAGAATGCTATTTTGTCTAACACCAATCCCTCTACAAAATCCCCCTTCCTATTTTCCCACACAGGAGAAGGTGGCAGTGTGGAAGCTTCCTAATATGGCTTCCAAAGCTGACAATAGATACATACCCACTATATTACATACTTTCAGTTAAACAATGTTATATAAGAATAGAGCTTAAGAACATAGATAAAAGAAACTAGAATTTAACTAAATGTATCTTATAGCAATACTGTATACTTCTCCATACCTTTCTATCGTTGCAAATCATCTAACACCACCAATTGTTCTTAGTTTTGTCAGATATACACAGAATAATTTCTCATTTTGTTGCCAAAGTTTTAAAAAATACCTGGATCTGGTGTTAAATGAATGCTTTACAAATTTTTGGTTAGCAAATTCTTTATTTTGGAATGTAGTTAGTTGTTTTACTACATATAAGATGCAAATACTATATTTTTTGCACTATAAGAGGTTCCGGACCATAAGAGGAACCTATCTTTTGGGGAGGAAAACAAGAAAACAAAAAATCTGCCTCTGCCTCCCAGCCCCAGCACATGGCTCATGGCTCATCAGTACTCTGCTCCATTGTGCCCACCACTGGTCAACTGAGTGACAGCTGGATCCCGGCCTCCCATAGCCCCGCCAATCAGCGGATTGGCTGAGCAGAAATGGTGCTAGTGCTGCCTCCTCTGTGTCTGCTGCCTCCGCCGGGGAACACTGGAGCCTTCACCAGTATTCCTCGGCTCTCACCACCTCTCACCACCGCCGCCTATTGCCGCCACTCTCCGCCTATCAGTAGTTGAATCGGCCTCCTGGAATACTGCTGATCAGTTTTTCCAGGTGGCGGGGAATTTGCTGCCAAATGGCAGCTGATCAGCAATATTCCAGGAAGCTGATCCAACCGCTGATAGGCGGCAGTGATGAATGGCAGCAGCGATGGCAGCAGCAGCAGTGGCAGCAAAAGGCGGCGGCATTAGGTAATATTCACTCCATAAGACACACAGACATTTCCACCACTTTTTTTGGGGGGGGGGGAGGAGTGTGTCTTATAGGGCAAAAAATACAGTAATATAATGTGCAGATAGTGATTGAGTACAGCAGTACATATACAAACTAGAAATTATTAACACTAATAATTTAAATGAAATAAATCTTTAAAGAAAAAAAGCCTATAATAATATTAAATAAAATTATGAAATATTAATGAACTTGAACTTTACAAGTAAAGCTAAGTATGGTATTAACAATTCAACATGGTGTTGGAAATAATTGTTAATGACGGTGCTGCACCTCAATAAAGAAAGAAGATTTGATTGACACATTAAGTACTTGGGTTTGGATGATCAGTGTCTTCTGATTAGATATAGCACATTCTGGACAGATTAAAATACAAAGCCTGTCTTTTATGTTATTTTCTGTCATTTTAGACTCCACTGTATTTATCTATATTTACCCATGTATGTTATCATCAAATCTCCAGTAGAATTGAAAAAGATTGATTACAAGAATAGATTGCCACAGTAATATAATGTGTAAAGATATCTTTTGGCTGATTTTCACTGGGGCACATATTCTGTAATTATAAGGAGGGATTTGTTTTTTTCCTTACATTCCTTATGTGTGCAGTCATTGTCTAATGACCATCAGTTCAACAACCATTCAACAACCATTCAAAATTACAACAGTGATGAACTAAAGAAAACTGCTCCTGAACTTACAGCTGTTGCAGTGTTCCTGTGATCCCATGATGAAACTTCAGCTATTCACATATCTTTCATCTCATCTCAACCATCCAAGCACACACAAAACTGCAGTGGCATTTTAGGCTCAGATCTGTTCCTTACTTCATCATGACAAGGAAGCCTTGGTGGGTTACAAACCCAGCTGCTCATATATATCCATGTTTCCATGAAAATGAGACTGGGTCTTACTTTCTTTTGGGCCCCAAAATAATCACTAGGTCTTATTTTGGGGGGGGTGTTCCCCCCCATGCGAGCTGCACTGGCTGCCGGTGGTTCTCCGGATTCACTTCAAGATGCTGGTGCTTACCTATAAAGCCCTACATGGCATCGGCCCAGGGTACTTGCAGGACCACCTCCTACCTTCATCCCAATGCCCTGTACGCTCACATAGGGCTGCGCTCCTCAGGGTCCCATCGGCCAGACAATGTCGGCTGGTGGTGCCCAGGGTGAGGGCGTTCTCTGTGGGCGCACCAACCCTCTGGAACACATTACTCACCGACCTCCGGACTGCTCCTGACCTCCGCTCCTTCCGTCGTGATCTGAAGTCATGGCTTTTTAATCAGATCTGCTGAGGGGATTGGGTTTTTGTTTTTGTTTTTAATTTTTTGTTTTAATTTGCTTTTAACTAAATTTTTAATTCTATTTTTTACTGTCATATTTATTTGTAATGTTTTATGTTTCTTGTAAACCATCCCGAGTCCTTCGGGAGAAGGGCGGCATATAAATATGACTGACTAACTAACTAACTAACTAACTAAATAAATAAATAAATAAATGACTGTCTAATTTCTTAAAAACCTCCAGTGTTGGAGCACCCACAACTTCTGAAGGGAAGTTGTTCCAATGGTTAATTGTTCTCACTGTCAGGAAATGTCTCCTTGATTCTAGATTGCTTCTCCCTTTGATAGGTTTCCACCCGTTGCTTCTTATCCTGCCTTCAGGTGCTTTGGAGAATAGCTTGACCCCCCTCTTCTTCTTTGTGGCAACCCCTGAGATATTGGAAGACTGCTATGTCACCCCCAGTCAGTGGTGAAATCCAAACTTTTTGACTACCGGTTCTGTGGGCGTGGCTTGGTGGGCGTGATGTGGCTTGGTGGGCATGGCTTGGTGGGCGTGGCAGGGGAAGGATAATGCAAAATCTCCATTCCCACCCCACTCCAGGGGAAGGATACTGCAAAATCTCCATTCCCA
>JANHFM010007866.1:0-26089 GCA_032468115.1 Grayia smithii | reverse complement strand
CGGTTTTGGTGTAAAATTTTATAAAACTTCAATTAAAAAAAAAAAAAGAGTATTTTTGTATCCTAATCAGTAAGGCTGGGCAAAAACCAAATACAACAACAACATTGTTGTGCTTTTGAAAATGCAAGATTAGCAGAGTTCCAAGCAAGGCGGAAAGCGAGCGTTCAACAGCGCCTCCCCGCGCAGAGGGTGCCGCCAGGGCGAACCGCCCTCCTCCTCCCGGTTGGCTCCCACGCGCGACTCCTGCGGAGGACGCGGAGCATCGGCGGCTTTCCAGGGGCAGCCGCGGCTCCCGGTCAGCCCTGGCCGGAAGAGAGCCGCTGCCGGACGACGCGAGCGCCTCCCCCACAACCGAGCCGGGAGCCACCGCTGACCAACGCGGGATCCGAAACCCCCAAGCTTGGCGCTGGGACTTTCGGGGGTTCCGCCCCCTCTCGGCCAATCCCACTTTCCCGTTCCCTGGGGGCCCCGCCCCTTTAGGCAAGAGCTAGACCGCCTCCCCTTCCCCATTGGCTGCTAGACTCCATTTTTAAAAAATCCTTAGGCCCCGCCCTTAGCAACTGCATTCTCTCCAGCTCTGGGATTGGCTTCCGCGGGACCAATGAAGTCCGCTCTTTACAAATGTAGCAATTTTCAAATCCGCATTTTGTGCAGCGAAGAAGGAGGAAGCGGCGAGTTTTCGCAGCGGCTTCAGCTCCAGGTGAGTTTTGCTGGGGAGATCAGAAGGGGAGCCTTCAGCCGGCTGGAGCCCTGAGCACCACCACGCGGCTGGACCTCGGGTGGTCAGGCCGGGTCCCGGATCTCCTCCTTTAGCCCACCGAGAGGAAGTGCCCGGGCGTCGTCAGCCCCGGCTTCCAGCTCCCGCTGAAGTAGCCCGTCGGGAGAAGCGAGGGCGAAATTCCTTGTCAGAGCTGATCGCGGGGAGGAGCAGCACTTCCTGTCCCAGCCGGTTTCTCTCCCCTTCTGCAGCCCTGCGACGGGAGGCCCTCAGCTGGAAGGATGCCCCCTGCGCGATCCTCCAAGGGCTTGGGTAGCAAGCAGGCCCGATCCGGCCGAGGAGCAGGGGTGGAAAATGTGCAAGCGGACAAGGTGAGCCAGAGTCCACCCCAACCAAGAGGCGCACCAATCGCACACGTGTGTGTGTGCGTGCGCGCGTGCGCGTATTGGGTCAAACTCCTCCCCTACAAAAGGAACTCGGGCACTCCGTGGAGGGCGCCTCTTTAGAGGAAATCTGCTTTTGGCCTCAGGTGGCATTTTTGTCTGAAGAGCCTGGGCGGCTGTGCTTGCCAAATGCCTGAGTATGCCCAGAGGAGAGCCAGGCACTGCACTGAGTGGCCTCTTCGGTTCCTCTTTGATTATAGGAGGAGATTTCTCAGGCGAAACGATCCCCCTCATCACCCCAGGGGGCACCCAGAAAGCGATCGGCCTTCGGCGATATCACCAATGTAAGAAGCATGGGATTTTGTGCATTGCCCGTGGATGCCAGCTGCCCCTGCCTTTGATGGCTCAGCAGTTCTGGATGTGAATTCCAAGCGAGCACCCGTTGGGTCTGGGGTGGTGCTGAGGCGCTCCTCTGGATCTACCCTTTACAGGCTCACAAGGTCCAGGGCTTTGTGGGGAAGAAGGAGCCGGAGAGGATGATTCCCAAGAAGGCCTCCAAGGGATTCACTGCGCTGAATGTGGCCAAGAACAATGAGACCAACCTGAAGAAGTGAGGGCTGTGCTGCTGTCTCCTCTGCCCATGTGACTTTTCCGGGTGGGCCAATGTCCCCATGGCATCCTTTGGTCTCTGGTGGCTTCAAGGGGCATTTGTACAAGGATGGCAACTTCAGTGTCCTCTTAAAACAAAAGCCATGCTGGCACAGTTGCCATTCTGTTCTCGCCAGACTGGACGCAACCCCAAAGCTCTCAACTTGATCTTTGGTAGAGTTTGATTGGCTGTGCCAGCAAGTTTCCAGTGTTTTTTAATTGAAGGCTAACAAAGTGGGAAGGCTGGGGATTCTCCAATTCCTGCCAGTCTGGGCGTTGCCTCCAGTCTGCCCCAATTTCTAACCCCAGCCGCCTCTTCCAGGTCCCTGGACAAAGCATCCTCTGAGGACAGTCCGGCTAAGATGAGCCATGTGGTCAACAGTAGCCTCAGGGAGGAGCAGGTCGACCCACTGGTAGTGGTGGTAGCACCAGCAGAGCTGGTAGGGAAGCAATGCATTCGTGGGTCCCTCTGGCAGGGCCTGCCTTTGGGGCACAACGGCCCCTCTGTGAGCCAGTAGTCCTGGTACTTCGGGCACAGGGCTCATGCCAACATCCCTGTGTGGCCCCAGGACTACATTGGCAGGCCTGAGACTCACTCTTTGCCTTGTGGCTGACCCTGCAAATGGGGGGGGTGTGGAGGGGAGTGGGCGCTTGTGGAGGGCAGGGTATTAGGGGCTGCATGCCAAGGGCTCCCCTCCATTTTAGAGCCAAGGCAGCTCCTGCTCCTATTCCTCCCCTCCCCACCCAGGGAGGGCAACTTTTAAAGAAGTCTCTCTTGTCCAGGTGCCTCCAGCTGAGGACATCGACAAGGGGCAGCTGGACGACCCCTATGCCAATGCCGAGTATGCCAGGGACATCTTTGAGTACATGCAGGAGCGAGAGGTGCCTGCTAGTGGTCAGGGGAGGGCTGCCCTTCCTCTGCTCTGCTCCAGATTCAGTTCCACTGGGCCTGGCCGGAGAAAAGGGCGGAGCAGGGGGTGCTGCCGTGAAAGCCCACTGTGGCCTCTCGCCCTCTGAGCCAGCTTGAGCAGAGGGGCTTCTGGTGCTGCTTCCTGGGGATTTTCCTTTCCCTCCCTCAGCAACACCTTCCTTTTTCAGAAGAGCTTCCTACTCCCAGACTACATGAAGAGCCAGTCGGACATCACCATGGACATGCGGGCCATCCTGGTGGACTGGATGGTGGAGGTGCAGGTAAGAGCGGGTGAGAACCTACAGGAGGTGGCACTGGGCAAGGTGAGACTTGCGCAAGGCCGTTGTGTTGCTGTGACTAGTGGGAGGAGTGCTGACAGTGCTGCTGCCTCCTTCTTGGTGGGAGTCACTTCCACCCTTCCCGAGTTGCTTCCATGGAGATCGAGGGTCTCCTGCAGGGCCCTGAAAAGGGTTCCTGGGAGGGAGGAGACGTTTGGCTGTCCAAGTTTCCCTCCGTCAGCACTGCTTTGCACCTGCAGGAGAACTTTGAGCTCACTCACGAGACCCTCTACTTGGCGGTCAAACTGATGGATCACTACCTGGTTCAGGTGGCGGCCATGAGGGACAAGCTGCAGCTGATCGGCTCCACCGCCATCCTCATTGCCTCCAAGTTTGAGGTGAGCAGTGGGTCAGGAGTGGCATTGGGGATCTTGGGAGGGCTTGCTTGGGCAGTTGGTTCCGGTCACCCCATACCCCGTTCCCCCGTCTGAACTGGCCGCATGTTTCGGCTTTACCACGTTCTAGAGATTTACTCTGGGCCTTCCATTGTTTGCTGCAACAGTTACTTTTCAGTGCCTCTTAAAATGGTGGAGGAAATTCTCTGAAGGTGCGGATATGGGGGAGGGTGGATGGGGGGCATGTTTAATGGGGTTCTCATGTTTTCTGGATATTCAGTGGGTCCTAACCACAGAACATCTGGAAGCACTGGTTAGAGCATTGTCCCCCTGGGTGCAACCTCTGGGCATCCTGACCCCCACGCGCCCCCCCCCCCAAATCCAGCCAGGAAGCGCCAGGGCTTTCCTCACAGGGAGGGGGGCCAAACAATCTGGGGCAGCTCCCGATCTTCTGCTCGAGCTTCCTCTCCGCAGGAGCGCTGCCCACCCTGCTTGGATGACTTCCTGTACATCTGCGACGATGCCTACCAGCGGGAGGAACTGTTGGTCATGGAGAGGGGCATTCTGCAGACCCTCCACTTTGACATTAATATCCCCATCGCCTACCGCTTCCTCCGGCGGTTTGCCAAGGTCAGTGGGGGACGATGGGCCTGGGGGGGAGTCAAAGCGGGTGAGAGATCTGCTTGTGGGCATCAGAAGTTGCCCTTTGCCCAGCTGGCTGAGAGCCCCATCCCTGCTGGTCACAGAGAAATGGGGCAGAGGGGTGCCGGGTGCTTCTTGGGGAGGGGGGGTTCAGTGCCCTTCACACACAGCTGTTCCTCCCAGTGTGCCAGGGCTACAATGGAGACCCTGACCCTGGCCCGTTTCATCTGCGAGCTGACCCTGCAGGACTACGCCTTTGTGCAGGAGGGGGCTTCCCGCCTGGCTGCCAGCTGCCTTCTGCTGGCGCTCAAGATGAAGAACCTTGGGGGTTGGGTGAGGATTCTTTCCCCCCCCCCCCCCCCCCGGAGCTGTGGGCATCATGTCACCAAGGGAAGAGGAAACGAGCCATGCCTAGCTGAAGGGAAGGGAGCTGCTTTCCCTTTGTGATGGCAGAGGTGGGCAGGGGACTCCGGGGGGGAGGAAGCAGAAAGAAAGAAGGATCAGGGTCACAACTGGGTAGGTGAGAAAGGGGAGCAGTGTCTGGGGCCGGTTCCCCTTCTGCTCACTGCCAAAGTCACGGGTCAGTTCCATACCTGTCCGCAAAGCAGCCCTTCTGCATGTGCTACATATTGAGCAAGTGCCAGTCTTCCCTTCTGTCTTGGCAGAGCCCAACGCTGCAGTACTACAGTGGCTACCAAGTGCCAGACCTTCTCCCACTGGTCAGGAGGCTCAACTTCCTGCTGACTTGCGGCCAGGATGACCGGCTGAGGGCTGTGCGCAACAAATACTCCCACCGGTGAGTATGGCTTCCTCTGTGTCCGACTGGGCCGTCTCTCCTCTGGGAGTGGGGTGGGGGAGGAGAGGTTCTGGCCCCTGGTACAGAGTCGGGAGAAGTGTAAGCATCCAATAAACAATCACAGCCCAACCCCAGTCTGCAGTTGAAGGTGGGGCTGGTCTTCTGCCTTTTCACCCTGGGGGGAGCAACGAGAGCACTTGGCCCCTCTTTTTTTCCTGCCCTTGTCTGCTGACCCCCTCCATCCTCCGCTTGCAGGGTCTTCTTCGAGGTGGCTAAGATGGAGCCGGTGAGCATGCAGGTGCTGGAGAACGCTCTGCAGAGCTAGCCCTGGTGCTGCGGGTCAGGGTGTCTCCAGCCTGGGCCCAGGGCTTGCCCTGCCCGGAAACTGGAGCCAACCTACCCTGTAAATAGATGTTAAGTCTGTGAAGCCTGTAAATAATTGTTTTTTAATGATGAAGGGGAAAAAATGAAAACTGTTAGGGGGGGCAATTGTGTAAAGAAAATAACAAGCTTTCAATAAAAGAATGTGAGCGCAACCATCCTTCCATCTGCCTCCAATGGGCATCTCAAGAGCCTCCCTGGCCCTCCTTTGCTGGGCAAGGCTTGCATGTCACTGGCCTGGCTCAGCTGGAGGGACTCACCTTGAGGGTGGGTGGGAACGCCGGGGGTGGGGGGTAGGGATTCACTATCTCTTCACACACGCGCATGCACGCACATGCAAGTACACCCAGGGAATGTGGAAGAGGAGACAGAACATTATTCCAAGACCAAATCCATGTTGAGATTTATTTTGGAACCGTGATGTCTGAAATTTGGAACCACAGTCCAGGGTCTTTTCCCCCAACTGTAAGAACAGTATTTCACACTCACTTATTTTTCCCACTTCCATACTGTGTACTGGAAGTGGCTCCCGTCTCTCTCCACCTATTAGGCTATAGGAAAGAGCAGCCAAAATGCAAAGCGGGATAAATGGACATCTGAAAGCACCCCTCCCCCTTTTGCTAGGCTGCAGTGAGTAACGCCCAAGGGACACAGTAGCCAAAGGATGTGTCTAGAGAGGAACTTGCAGCTGGAGGAGGGGGTGCAGTTGGCCCATTGCCCCACCTTCAGGGGAGCAGAGATTCCACCAGGTGGTGACTAGGTTTTCTTCTGCCCTTTCATTCTCGGCCTCTAGGCAACCTCAAGGCAAATCCTCCATGGTGGCATCTCTCTGTCTGCTTGGCAAATCCCAATTCTGCTTTCCACCCATGCTTTCCTCCTCACTGGGCCTGTCAGCCAAAGAGACCAGCTGCTCCGTACCAAGAACTGAGGTGGTTGGTTCATTTGCAGCTGAAAGGGAGATGCCAACGTCTCCACTCCTTGCATTCTTGCAGTAAAATTGCTGTTGCACATTAAGACACAATAACAAGCAGCTCCCAGCAGGGGCCCCCGCCCAACTGTGCACACACGCCCATCATGGGGAAGACCTGGCCCCACTGGCTGCCGGTCCACGTGGTGTGGCAGGAGCAATCTGTCCCTACAGCTGCCCTCCAAGGCCAACAGTGGCTGTGCCAACCCTCGCCTGGAAACCAGGCTGGGAAGGTAAAGGTGTGCTGGCTGCTGTCTCAGCCAAGATAGGCACGTGCCCCCAAGTGCCAGTGGGGACAAGAGTCTCCCCAGCATTAAGAACCTGATCAAACACCACAGGAGATGGCGGGGGCTATCTCTGCCCCTGGGCAGTCAGCTGGCATACCAGAGTGGCACATCCTGGGCAGCCCCTCCACACCAGAGCAGCCCATAGTGGCTGAGGGGCTTTCCTAGAAAGCTCAAGTCTCTACATATAGATTCCAAAGTGCATTTGCACAATATAGGTGAGAAATAAATTAAGGTATATATTACTCTTTAAATAAGTATCTTCTTTCCAAGGTATGTACATTGTTATCACACTTTCCAACAGACTGGATCAATGGGGCAAAGATGCAGAGGGAGCAGGAGTGGGGAGAGGGACACAAGGGCAGGAAAGCTGGCCCCACAGGGCCCAGCCTGTCGTGCAGGCGGGTTAGGGTTAGGGTTGGGTTAGGCCAGCATCGATTGCAGCCTCCAAAGGGCTTCCTGCTTTCCCTTCTCCAAAGGGCAACATTAGGTGTGTCTGGGGAAGGAACCTTCTACTTTATAAGGAATGCTGCAGCTTAAACTTTAGAAAGTTTAGACTCCAGATCACAAAAGAACTGGATTTGGAATTATCAGTCTGCTGAACTGCCTCAGGGATTGGTGAGAAAAAGGTTCATCCAAAAGAACTGCCAAGGGCTCTGGCCACCTGAAGGAGGGCAGATGTCAATGGGGCCAATGCCAGAGGTGCGGGGGAAAGGGCCAGTTGGGCAGGGGGTCAGCAGCAAAGGCAGAGGCCTTAGGCTCTTGCTCAGGGGCACCCTTGCTCCCGTGGACCAGCTGGAAAAGCAGAATTGCTTGGGTGGCCATTGCCAGTAAAGAGGGCTTTCCTTGCCCAACTCTGGAAGTGGCACCTCAAGAAGAGGGTGTTGGAGGCACCCCAGCCAATTGCCATCAGCTCCCCCAGCCCTGACACAAAACCGAGTGTGGCGCATCCACTGGTGTGACGTGATGAAAGAGAATTGCTGAAGACATCCCCCACCCCCCATCCTGGGAGCGAGGCATGCGTGGCAAGAAGCACAATTCAAGCGTAGGACGGTGACCACAACAGCTGCCACTTGGAGGGGCCAGGAGACGTGGAGGCCAGGAAGGGCGAGCACAGCCATCATCTTTGGCAAATGTGGGAAAGTAAACTCCAGGGGTCCTTGCAAGAAGAGTTCGGCTGGTGCTGGCGAGGCCCGGCAACCCCGGTGGACGCAGTGAAGGTGAATGACGGCCACCAAGCCATCTCTCTAGGAGGACGTTCCCTACTGCTGCCCAGCAGGGTCCTTAATTCCCTGGAGGAGCCTTTTCACATGGCCCACTTTTGATATCCCAAGTTCCTGCAGGGGGAGAGAGAAGAGGCTGCTCAGGGGAGCACTGCACTGCCCCTGCCATCCAGTGGGCCCTTCTCCTCTCAGCTCTTAAATGTTCCCTTTGCACCACCAGAGACTCCATGCAAGGCAGGAGGGGTTGACTGGTTTGTTCTGCAGCCATCCTCATGCCGAGCTCCCACAGGGCCCCTTTCCAGAGAAATCTCCCTCCCATGAAAGGAATGGGGTATAAGAAGCCTGCCCCCTCTCCCACCCAGGGGCTTGACCTGCAGCCCCTCCTTGTGCCTTTGTGGAGAGGCAGCCAGGGAGAGGTAGAGCAGGCGGTGGCAACTTGGCCATGAGCCAGGCAAGCAGGAGCAGTGGCACCCCCTCCAGCTCCCCTGCAGGCAGGACCATGCGGGCTACCTTCAGGTCTCTCCTCTCCAGCAGCATCAGCTCAGAGCCCTGGATGTCATGGCGCATAAAAAGCTCTTTGTATTCCCCTAAATCCAGTGCCTCCAGCCAGGCGGCCACCTCCTCAGGGCCCCAACTGTCCACTGGCAAAAAGGAAAGTTACAGGATGGTTGGTTGGGGAAGGGAGGGAGGAAGGACCTGGGGATGCTGCATCATCGTGTTGGGCGGGCTAACTGTCCCCTCCCTGGTGCTCCTTTATCCAGATGCTGAGATGCCACATCCTGCCCTTCTGGGGTCTGGGAGGGCCATCAGATTACCTGGGGTGACCCCGCCAGATCTCTGCTTTTGGAGCTTCTCCTTCTTGGGCTTTGCAAGATTAATCCGTAGCTTCAGGCTGCCCTTGTTGCTGCTCCCAGGAGCCTCCTGGCCCATTACCTGCCAGGAGGAGAATGCTGCTAGCAGAACCAGAGACCCTCCATTCTCTGTCTTCCTTCCTAGGGCTTTGCCAGGGCATGGAAGCCAACAGAAGGGAGGCAGTGGCAATGGCAGATGTGACTCAGCTGCCTTCCCTGCTGGCTGGCTTGGACACCCAGCACCTCTGCTGCCCAGCTTTCCGACCCTGGAGCCTCCAACAGGCTGGCCAAAAGCTGGCCTGGGACTCCTGAGGCTTCCTTCCAAGTCAGCCGGTCAGTTCCTGTGTGGAAAAGCAGCCGCAGGCCGAATGACTGGCTGCTGCTCTCTGGGAAACTGACCCCACCTGTACATGTGCCCACCTCCTCAACTGAGCTTGAGATAGGGGCCATCCAGTGGACTTCAGAGAACCTCTGCAACTCCTGGCTGACAGTGCCCAGGGCCTGGTGGAGGGCGTCCTCTTGTTGGGGAGAATCCAGCTGCTGTGAGAAAGGCTGTTGAGAAGGGCTGCCTTTGCCCCAAGAGTGGGGCACGTGGGCACCTCCAGTGGCTTCTGTCCCGCACTCACCTGCTTTCCTTCCAGGAAAGCCTGGGTTTCGGTGCACAAGGCTTTCACACTGACGGTCACCTCCACAGCCGTACTCCGGCTAATCAGCTGCAGCCCCCCAGCAGGAAAGAAAGGAGTCAGCAGGGGCTGGCAAGGAAAGGCAGGCCACCAGCAGCCAGGGCTCAGGGGAGAGACATCCAGGGAGCGTCCCTAGCCCGCAAGTCGGTCTTTCCACGCCTCACAAAGGACAGTTCCCTGCTCTCACCTCTGGAGCCCCACTACTGCTTTTGCAGGCCAAGACCTCGCTCAGGGCTAGTGAGCTGCTGTTCACGGCGTGTGCCAACTCCTGCTCCATGCCTTTACGGGACTTGGCGGCCTCTCGTATTCTGCAAGGGGAAGAGGGAAATGGCAAAGCCAATGTCAAGGTGATGTCACCCCCCGTTCTTTGTGAACTGGTCCCTGTTGAATGCAGGAGAATGCAAATTCTGGGAATTGGAAATCCACACATCATACATTTGCCAAGAATGAAAACATGGGTGAATATCCTTCCACCAGGAGCTATGCAGGACTCCCTCCTCCTGCTCATCCAATTCTTCTAAGACCTCGTGAGGGAGGCTAGGCTGAAAGAGCACTTGGCCCACAGAGGCTCCCTAATGCCTCCCTGTCACCCGTGGTGGAACAGAGACAGCATCAGTCATGAAGGCATCTCCCACAAGCACAGACCACAAGGTGGGGAGCAGCTCCCCGTGGCAGCCTTTGCAGAGGTGCCACTTTCAGGGTCTGGCATGGTTGGCACCTGCTAATGAGGGTCTCAGTGGCTCGGACCAGCTGCTGCATCTGAGCTGCCTCCTCCTCCATCAGGTATTCCATGGACTGCTGGGAGCTGAGCCGCAGCCGGGATGGGGCTTGGTAGGCCTCCCCCTTTTGCTTGTCTTCCCACGATTTCAGGGTGCTCTCAAAGGCCTGTGGGGACACAAGTTGACCATGGCTGACAAGAACAGGGCTGGGGTGCTAAGTGCCCCTCCAAGCCTCTCCCACACTGGCCAGTGTCCTGGCAGTTCTAGACTTGGCTCAGAGCTGCCAGGACTGGCTCTCCCTCTTAGCCAGCAGCCCAACCACGCTCCACTCTGCAATGGTTTGCTCACCCTGTCCCTGGTCAACATCTGGGCACGGTTCTTGTGCTGGATCTTGATCACGCCCGGGGGCTGTATCCAGGCCTCTCCGTCCACTTGCACGGGGACCCCTTCGTCTCCCCGAATTGTGATCTTCACCATCCGGCACTGGGGGGGAAAGGGGCAATAGGAAATGCTTGGCCGCCTTGTGGAAGAGCCACGGATGGCTCAGGCAGCGGGCCCTGCACAGGCCCTATCTCACCTGGGCGATGCGGTGGTGCTGCAGATTGATGACCCGAGAGACCGCCATCTGGATGCTCCCAAAAACAGCCACCACTTCGAGTTTCTTGTCGTCAAAGGAGGGAGCTCCGAAATTCTGGCAGGGAGAAGGCCGAGCTTCATTGAGCCAAACTCTGGGAGGCTCCCGTCAGGGCAGTTTTGCCCATGTTAAAGTGCAGACCACCTGAGTCTAGGCAGTTCTCAGCCAAGTAAGCCAAGAGGTTTGTTGTGCTTCTTAGCAATATTGGCAGTGAAGCCAGCCCTCCACAAACACAAGAAGCACCGGGAAGCTGTTCATGGCCTCTATGACTGAGAAGCAAGTGCACTTGCTTCTGTCAGACTCACACTGTCTTCCTTGGTGCCTCCCCAGAAGTTGATGCCGCCTGCGTAGCTGGGAATGTTAAGCACGGCAATGCCCTGCAGGCTGGGCAAGGAAATGGGAACCCCGTCGCACTGGAAGAGAGTGGAGAGAAGCGCTGAGGGTCCTTTTCTGAAGGCACGTGGAGCCGGAGTGCCTGGAGAGAGCTCCAAGCAGCCCCTTTCTCTTGGCAGGAGGCACCTATCAGCAGGTGCAGGCCCTGGTGCTTGAACAGCTGGCCTCCTTCAGGCAGGAAAGGCAGCCACCTTTGCAGTACCTCAAGTTGGACCCGCTGCTCCAGGTTCTTGTAGGTCCGCTGCAGCAGCTCCTTCGTTCCCAGGACCCCGTACCACATCATATTTTTGGTGCGGCTGCTGCAAAGTCAACCAAACAGGGGGTGTCTTTCTGTTTTCTTCAAGCAGGATAGGGCAGCATAGGCTGCCCACTGCCATGATTTTCAGACCCCTAAAGCCTCCTGCAGCGTGGGTGCCCTGCCCAGGAGATCATCTCCCTGCTTGGCTTTCCCCGCTCCTGCTGGGTTTAATCTGCTCCTGGCCAATTCCTCCTCCTGCAACTCCAACTCCAATTCCTCCTGCCAGCCAGAGAATTAAATGGGTTTCCCCTCCAGGGTCAAGCAGTTAGCCAGCTCCAATAGCTTTGCAGAACCTTTGGACATGAAATATGTAATGGCACAATTATTAGGCTCCTTCCCAGACCTCCCATTCCTGGTGGAGGAGTCTGGCAGGGGATTCAGGGGCCACAGCACAATTGCCATGTTTCCAAAGATTGACAGGGCCCCCAAGAGGCCCCTGAAGCTGAAACTCTGTGTGTTCCTGAACAACCAGAGTGGCTTTCCCTCCACTGGTGGAAGTGGGCTGCAGCCGTGGCCCAGATGGCTCTCCAGCCCCAGTCTCCTCCTGGCTTGGGACAAAGGGATTCCCCAACCAGCTGTCAAATGCAGTCACAGTTTCTGAACACATGAACTGGCCAGGAGAAAGAGCTTTGAAGCTGGACAAGGGAGACTCTATCTCAGTCCTCTGGGTTTCCGCCTTCGGCAGCATTTAGACTTACCTGCACTTCTTTGGGTGCTCATCCCTTTTGTTGTTGAATTCCAAGGAGATCTTTGCATCCAGGCCGATGCCAAAGTAGTTATTCATGACGCACCTTTCCGAAAATTGTCTGGAACCAGCAGATGGAGGGACAGGAAATAGTTCAGCAATGAGCACTGAAGCAGAACCAGGAATACAGCACCAGAATACAAATAGTGGGTCTGTTTTCTCAGTTTCTGAGCACTGCAGGGAGGTGTCTAAGAGCATTTGGACATCAGTGCAAGAGGCACAGCGGGGAGGGGAGCCTCGATTGATGCAACTGTGCCTTCTTCCAGTCTCCCAAAGCAGGCTACAATTAAAGGAAACCCTGGCTAACTTCCAGAGACTTGTTTATCCATCTCCTTGAAGGACTGAGGTGGGCCAAGCTTTTCAAGGTCACTTTGAAGTGGTGGAGGCTGTCCAAGCCCTTTTTTTTGGGGGGGGGGGATTTGCTGAAGCAGGTCTGGCCAGCAAGGAGATGGCAGCCTCTTGTGTGAGGCAGTTGAAGTCAGGGAGTTTCCCATGCAAATATCCCTAGCCCATGGCAAAAGTGGACATGCCGACTGTGCGAACATGCAAAGCCCACTCTGTCAGTGCCCTGTTGAGGCTAATCTGAAAAAAAAGTGTGGGAAATTCAGCCTCCTTTCTGGGTGTACAACAGGATATCCCTTGGGTGCCTGATGCAAGTGACAAAGTCAGGATCTTCTGGCTTTGCCGCTCTTCTCTGCCAGAGCCGACTCAGGCCCAGGGGACTGTTTAGAGCTCTTTAAGATGGACACCAGCCATTGGTTAAATGTGTTTGCTGGAATGACTGTTTGCCATACCCATTTGGGATTTTTAAATGCCACATGGAGGGAAGAGCAGAGAAACCTTTTCTCTCACTAGCTAGCAATTCTTGCAACATGGAACCACTCTCCCACTCTGGGCAGGCCAGAGAAGCCTCTGAGGCGGCCCTTCCTCCACTTATCCAGAGGAGACTCACACAGCATCGGGGTCCTCGGAGAAGGGGGTTGGCGTGAAGTGCTCAGGCTGATCCAGGAAGAGGGAGGACGTGGTAGAGATGACCGTATCACGGCGGGACTCTGGAAGAGACACAGCCAGAGAGTCTGAGCAGCTCAGGAGAGTTGGCTGGCCTTGACTTAGCCCCCCTGCCACTCCAAACCCACTCAGAATGGAGTGTCTGAGCGCTGCCTAACCTCACCAGAGGCAAGAGACACACTCCCTCCCTCCCTCCCTCCCTCCCTCCCTCTAGGGCTGGGCCCTGCGTTCTTCCCTTGCAGCCCCAGGCAGCCATCCCAGAGATTTACTCAGTGCTTCCATCTCCTTGTTGAAGTCCTCACCACTATCCTTCTTACTGGCCACCGAGAGGCTTTGGTAGGTCTGGGTCTGCTTGTTCTGCTCGTCTACCACTGGCAGGAGGAAATACAAGCACAAGTCCAGCTTACTCTAAAGAGGGACTTGCAGACCCTGCAGTGCTCTGGTTTCCACAATCAGCACATCAAATGGGATTTTAAAAGGAGTATTTGCTCTACCAGTAGCAAACTATCCTAATGAAAGGACGGAAAGCACTAGAGCAGCAGCAGCTGGCAGTGGAAACAGCAGCCCCTCTGCCCCAGCCAGCCCCAGGGGCCTTGGCACCCAACAGATGATCTCTACCAAGGTTCTCTTGGGGACACCATTCTTGATGCCCTGCCTGCCCACCCTCCATGTCCTCTGGCACGTTTGGGCTGCTGGCCCACCAAAGCCAGTCCTGTGCCAGTCCAGCCTTGCGCCTCCATCCATTTCCCTGCTGGCCACAGAAGCAGGGCCGCATCTCACCCTTCTCCGTCTGGTCGATAATCTGGCGCAGCGCTTTCTTGAGGCTGTTGGCCCTTAGCATGAGCTGCTCCTTGGACTTGAAGATGCGAGGAGGCCGAGGGCTGGGCTGGACGGCGCTCTGCTCCTTGACCTCGGGGGCAGCAGAGCAGCCTTCTGGGACCAGGATGGCTTGTGACTCCTCATTCAGCTCGCGAACCAGCGAGTCCAGTTTCTCACTCAGCGTGGCACACTAGAAGTGGGCAAGGGGGATCAGCTGTGTGGGCTATGCCTACAGCTTGAACACCCCCCCCCCTGGCCTCGCCCAAGTGGGGAAGGTAGGGATCCCCCTGCACACACACACAAACACAAAAGAAGGGATGCCCAGCAGACCGTGGCTCTCTTCCCAGCATTTTCACATCAACGCTCTTGCAATCCTCCCTCCAACCCCGCAACATTGCTGTTATGCTCTGGGCAGCCACTTGCCTTGCCAGCCATGATGGCCGCTTCCTGCTTGTTGTCAGCTGCCCGTCCATAAGCTTTTCCCACATCAGCTACAAAGTCATTCACTGTCCCGCATAGAAATCTGGGAGAAAGAGAAACTGAGGTTGCAATTCCCAAACAATTCAGCGGGGCCCTTGAACGGAGCAAAACCCACACGCAGTTGGGGGGAGCTTCTGTTTTGTGGAGAGGGAACTCAGAACAACACCTAGAACATTTACACGTTATCCATTATACTTTAAAATCCTCAGTAGCAAAGTTAAACTGATGAGAGCTGCTGGATATATGGAGGTAAAATCTACGTATAGCATGGGACGCACTCTCAAGATAGACAGTGCCTATTCATGTACATTCACAGAAGCTCAGAGGTGTGGGATAAACAGCAGAATGGGGGGAAGAAAAGAAAAGGTCTCCATTCTGCCACTCTCACTGGAAGAAATCTGCAATGGGGTTTGGAAAGGGTGGCTGGAATTGTGCAAAGGTTGTTACGACTTGCAAGCTATTCTGGAGGTGCTTGCAACTTGTATTTGCCCCATCCCAGACAGAACAGCATTGTCCGTACTTTGCTGAGGAGATCACCACTGAGTGTTTGTCGGACTCCAGGATCTTCGCCAGGTGGAGGGCCACCGAGTCAGCATAGTGAGAGATCTGAGCCTGAGGGAAGAGAGTCCATGCCACTGTCCCTTAGGCCAGTCTCTCAGAAGGGCCAGGCAAGGACACGGCACCCCCCCTTCAAGTAGGCCTCCTGCCAACCTGGATGGTGGGATTCTCGCTCTCGTCTTCCTCGAGGGCAGGGGGGGACTGCTTGGGGGCCTCGTAGGTCAGGACGCTCCACCTGCAGGAGAAGTGAAGGGGGTCTGCAGTGCTTCCCACCCAGGCACGTGGACATGGGAGGGTCCTCAGGGCTGAAATGACAGGGCCTGTCAC
This sequence comes from Grayia smithii, assembly GCA_032468115.1. NCBI lineage: Eukaryota > Metazoa > Chordata > Lepidosauria > Squamata > Grayiidae > Grayia > Grayia smithii. The sequence continues at coordinate 10,949 of JANHFM010007866.1, read as the reverse complement.
ACACACACACACACCCCCGGACAGAAGCTAAACATCCTCCTTGGCCTCTCCCTGCATCATTCAAGGAGAGTTATGGCTGAACCCCTCCTTACCGGTCCAACATTTTTGTGGTGGCGCGCTCCAACTTCTCCAGAACCTGCAGCAACTGTGTATCATCATCGCAAAGGCTGCCCCAGCCCAGCACCCGGGCCAGGTCATTCCCGGTGCCCAGAGGCAGGACACCAAGCTGGCACTGCAGAAACACAGAAGGGTGGTGAGTGGGGTTGGCACAGCTGAAATGGCATGCAGCTTCATCCCAGGCCTTGGGGAAATTGGGCACCCTCAACTCTTCCTCAGTTCCCCAAGGCCTGCCCCTGTCTCCAGACCGGTGTCTCTACAGGGCAACAGCAAAGCGATTGGGGCACCTTAAAGCCAACCCATATTCTGCAGCAAACATTTTTTTTTAAACAAAACATTAAAAAAAATCCCAAAACTCCATCATCCCTCACAATTACATACAGTGTGTCAGTCAGTTACAAATCTCTTGTGCTTATAATAATATTTAACTAATTATCTAATTTCTCATATTATCCAGCTGATATATGTCTTTACATCATTATCCTCTTATCATTTATTTATCAATGACATCATTCCCAAAAAATATTTTTTTTTACATATTATTATAGCTTTCATTTTATATGTCGTATTTCATTTCCATGTTTTATTGTCATGCCATTGATAAAATAAATCCCATATCTGTAGCAAACATTCTATGGATGCAAAAAAGGCAGGCTGGGAGAGGGGAATCACTTTTCCCTCCAGCTTCCTTAGTTTCTTCTCCCCATGTATCAACACTTACACAAATTGTATGCAAAGCTCTCTTGAGCTCAAGCCCTCCAAGACTGCCAAAACCTCTTCCTTGCCATCTGTTTCTGTACACACAGACCTCAGCCACAACTCTTCTCCTCCTGATTTGAATTCAGGAAAGAGTGGGTATGTGTGTGTGTGCACATGCATGCATGCAGGCACTCTAGATACAGAGAAAGAAGCCAAGAACCCGAGTGTGCTGCCCACTCTTGACCCAGCTGGGCATTGGGCTTCGGGGGGGGGGGCAGCCTTCACCTGCTTGTGCAGTCCCAGCGAGTCAATTTCTGACAGGACCCAGCCAACGCTGCCGTCTCCGCCACACACCAAGATCCGAAAGGTGGAGAACTTTTGAAAGAGCCGCAGCCTGGCCGGAGGAAGAAGGAAGAGAAGTTGGCAGTGGGCAGTGAAGCACCAGCTGTTCTTCCAGCAGGCAGGCAGCATGGGGCCTGCTTCAAGGAAAGGGGTGTGTCACCCTGCCCCCCCCCAGTCAAAATGGCCCAGAACCTGGGTGGAGAACCTCAACTCTTGGACTCCTTTTGTTATCACCCAAGGCAGGACAGTGGGTGGTCTGAGGAAGCGGGACCCTCACCCAAGGTGTGGCCCGCCATTCATGAGATCAAACACTTGGGCTGGATTGAGGAACTGCTTGAACTTGCGCAGAAATTTCACCCCTTGATTATCCCCACTCTTGGAGTTGACAAAAGCCAGAAGAGGGCTGGAGCAGCTGGAGGGGCAGGTGGCCTTCCAGAATCCTAGCACAGGGGAAGAAAAGGCTGTGCTTGTGGCCCCTGACGCCCCCTTGCTCACTTCCCCTGATATTGCCAGGTGTCCTAGCCAGGGACAGGTGCAGTTATTGCTTGCATAGATTGGGGATGCATGAGAGCATCACCTGAGGCTGAGGAAAGAACCTAGAACTGGAAAGAAAGCCCCCAATAGCTGGGCTGCTCTTCTGAGTAACAGGAGCCTCTGCTTTAGCAGAGGACAAGAGAATTACAAGGAAGGATGGCAAACTTTTGGCAAGTCAGAAGGCAACAACAATCTTTTACAAAGGAGAGAAATTGTGGTGAAGTGCACCCATGGCAATCAACAACCGGCCCAATATCTGAGCGGCCAAACAAGGAGGGCTGCTGGCCCAGTGGATGGAGGGCATCTCCAGCAAAGGGCGCTCTAAGAGACTCTGCAGCTGAAATGGACACACTACTCTGAGCCATCCCTGGCCCAGGGAAAGGTCTCGCACCTCAAAACCCAAAAGCCCCCTGCAGATGACAGGCTGTCTGGGCCTCACCTGGTTCCCATCTGAGGGGGCCAGGATTGTGACTGCCAGGGTTCCCAACTGCATGAGGGGGCCCCAGGCTGTTCCCAGCCACTCCTCTTACCATCGGAGTCAATACTGTTGAGGGCGGTGGGGGGGATGATGGAGACCTTGTACTGGCCCAGGGGACACTTCTTGCCCAGCTGCTCCCTGCAAGTGCTGTGAACCTGGAGGGGGGCAGAGGAACCCCTGAGCAAATTTCCCCCAAAGAACAATGGGGAGCTGTGGCCTTCAAGCTATGCAGGCTCCTGGCCCCCAAGTGCACACGGGCTCCTGCAGGCCTCTCCCAGGGAGGTGAAGGGAGGCAAGGCTACTTCCCCTTCTGCAGAGCGAAGATGTCCAGGCAACCCTGGAATAGCCGTCCTCCTCTCATGCCCGCCAGCCACACTGACCAGTCAAAATGGGCTGGATCCCCTCCTGAAGCCCAAGCAACCCCCATCTCTCTCCTCAGTAAAGAGCTTGGCGTCCTTCTACACCCCCCTCCCCCGCCATGTGAGAGGAACCTCATTCTTATTTGAGGGGGAATCAAGCTCTGTCACCTTCTTCTCTTGTCCAGCGCAAACACGAGGCAGAGGTTTAGCCAGAAAAAGCCAGGCATTTAGGGAGGGCGGGGGGAAAGGGGTGGGTGCTTACAACAGTCTTGCACCAGAGGCAGCGCCAGTCCTGCAGCCTCCGGACACTGCCGGACGTCTTGTCACACACAGCACAGCGGGCACCTACCGGAAGGTTTCCCTCTAGCCACTGGTGGGGCATGGCTACCTGCAACGAGAAGGGGCAGGCTTCTGTTTGCACATCCAGCTGTCCCCCTTGTGGGAGGGAAGTGGGAGAGGGGGCTGGCCAGATGATCGGCTGCCCAAGGAAGTGCCAGACTCACCCCGTCTTCATCCTCAATGATGTCGTTGCCAATGGAGGCCAGCGTGGTCCATTTGCAGCTGTTGGTGGCTCTCACTGCGCAGCGTTTGTGGGCCTTGAACTTACACACTGCAAGAGAAGGGAAGAAGTGCAAGAATCGGGAAGAGGAGCTGCTGCCGGAGGAGGAAAGGGAGGGCTGGCCCTGCCCCTTTGCCAGGGAGAAGGGCCTACCTTCACAGGAGAGGCCATGGGACGTGACACCAGGCAGAGTCTCTCGGCAGACGTTGCAGAAGGTGGGTCGGGCATGGGAGCAGGCGTACCAGTTGTGCATGCCGGAGAAGTGCTCCATGTTGAACTGGGAGGCCTGGAGCAGAGCACAGCAATTGGGGGCTGCAGCCATGGAAAGTGCTTTCCCTCTCTGCCTGGGCTGCTTCCAGGAACCTGATCTGCCCCAGGCTTATTGGGAGGTTAAATCCAAGGTTCCCCACCCGGGCCCTCCCAGCAGGGGCCCCCTCGCAGGACCACCTCATTGATTTCCCATTTCTGGACAGACTTCAGGGCCCCGATCCAGTCCTCCATCTCCTTCCGGTTCTCTGCACAAAGGATGAGTTTTCGGAATGGGGTGATCACCTGCGGGAAGGGAGGCAGAAAAGTCCTGCAGATGCTGCTGCTGCTGCCACCAACTCAGCCATCTCTGCTTCCTGAGTTGTCCAATGGTGGGCCCCGATGGGAAGCCTCCTAGCCCTAGCTACCTCTGACCTGCAGCCTTCAGGTCCAGGTTGCTCCCGAGCTAGGACCTCTTAGCAAATCCTTAGCAACACAGTTGGCTTGGTCCCCCAAGTATGTGGGGCTCTGTTTTCCCAGATGCTGAATGCCACAACCATGCCACTCATGCCACAACCCCAGTGGGTTAGGTGAAAGCAGCATTTGAAGAAGCTTCTGAGCCAAAAATCAGGAGCCCTTCCTTGGATTGTACCTGTCAGCTGGATCTCCAGCATTGGTTTCTGCTTGCTATTGGCTGCCATACAAACGGGGAGGGGGGCATTTGGGATGGGGAAGCGAGCTGGTGTGTAGTAGTCCCATGAAAACTGTAAGGGACAGACAGGCACAGCTCTCCTCCCGCAACATCTCCAGCGAGAAGCCTCTGGGTGACCCACAAGTCCTAATACTTGGAGCTCAGCATCCTTTGACTTTCATCAGAAGCCATCTTGGCTGGGGCTGCTTTTCCTCCAGCCTAGTCCTGCTGGCTCTCCGGGTTCCAGGCAGAAGGAGGTTTGTTCTTACCGCCTGTTTCTGTATCATTTGTAAAACGGGATACCTGCTGGTGCTTCCAACATGGGCTCTACCTCGGATTCTTTCCAATAGCCACCCACCTACCCAGCCTTCAAGAAAAGAAGACGGGTGCAGAAATATAGAACGAAGTGAGCTACTGTGATCTGTAGGGCCCAAAACAGGGAACGTGCTCTAGGGATCCCAGGCGAGTCAGAGGATGATGGATTGGGGTAGGAGGGAGAAGAGACTCCTGGGTATGACTCCAATGTCAGGCTTCTGACCCCATTGAGTCTACTGGGAAGGCTGCCAGCTGGTGTGGTAGATTTACCGTAAAGCTGTTGTTGATGTTCTTGGTGCTCGTTTCTGCCACGCTGGCATCTGACAGGTCCACTTCATCAAAGATCAGTGACTAGAAGAGCAAGGAGGAAAGGGAGAAATAGCCTGAACTCCAGAACTTTGGAGGCCAAACATGGACAATCCCTCACCTGCTCAAGCAGCTTCCCTTCCACTTCATAAAGAACATCTTGGCTCAGAATCAGATCAAGAAAATGGGCAGAGCCCCCTATATCCCTTTGCTAACTGCAGGATTTTCAAGAGAGTCCTGTGGCTGGTTAGTGCAGATTTCAAAAGATCTGTGATGCTCATTTTGGTGCCCTCCCTCCCAGCCTTGTTGCGCAGATCTGGGTATCTCTGCACAGGGCAAGGCAGGTATGTTAGCTCTTGGGGAGAGGCCAAAATGTGGGCTCTCTAAAATGCCCAGGGCTCCCAGGCAGAAGCTGGCAGCCCTTCCATACCTTGCCGTCCTCACCTTGGAATCTTTGGCATAGTAGAGGGTCCGGCCACGCAGCTTGAAGAACCTTCTCTTCCACCGCTGGAAAGAGCTGGTCTGCTTCAGCAAGAGCCCCTCCTTCACACTCTTCTGCAAAGAGATTGAAAATGTGGCTCATTCGCATCGGGGCCTCACCGAGAGATCCAGACATGGCTGCCAGGATTGCAGCAGCCTCTGTGAGTAAGTGGGTCCCATCGTGGGTCCTCACAGCTTCCCACGGTGGCACCCCCAGCATCCGGGCTTCTTCAGAGCAGGCCCCTCTGGTCCACCCATCCCCTGTTGCCTTTGTAATGTCTATATGGGCAGGGCAGAAGTTAGGAGGTTGCCCTCCTGCCAAGTGCAGCATAGGGAGGAAGCCTGGGCACCTCTGGCCCCACCTGCTCTTGCCCCAAGGCAACTCCCCTCCTGCTCTCTGCAGCCCTGGCTGGGTGGGCTCCTTCTTGCTTCTCTCCTGCCACCCACTCCAAAGGAGGGCAGGGCATCTGGGGCTACCGCATGGCTACAGCAGGATCAGTCACTCCAAGGCAAGGAGGACAAAGGTAAGTTTTTATCAGAGAGTTCAGTGCTGAGGGATCAAAAGCTCCAACACAGGAACTGGAAAAACCTGATCCTCCCTTGGGGAAGGTAGCTTAGCACCCTCTGCCCGGGGAGAACCCAGGCAGGCTACCCAGCACTTTTGAACTGTGACGCAAAAACCTCAACTGGGAGTGGGCTGCACCATGCTCTTCCGGTCTTGGCAAGAACAGCGTCAGCAACAGTCATCTGTCTCAGTCTTGGGCCACCCTGGCTGAGAGGCACAAGCCAGAGAACGCCGGTTGACAAAGATTGAAACACTCATTTTGCTACTTGGAAGCTCAAGAGCATTCTTAGGTTTCCTCTGTCCCCAAATGGCCTCAGCACCCCACTTGAACTCACCACAGAATTCCTTTTCTTCTTCCAACAAAAGGTTCTTCTCTTGCCCAACAGTCCCCCTGGGGGTCCCAGGAGAGCAGGGCAGTCTGTCTGTATTCCACGCCATCTTTCAAGAATCTGCCCCCAGGACCAAAGCGTATGCCCAGCTGATTTGATCCCGTTTACAAAGGTGACTCCCAATTTGCCAAACAGGAGCTGTTCCTTGAGCTCAGGCTGCTGGCTGGCATTGTGACCAACAGGTAAGGAAGAGACAGAACAAAATCTGATCTAAGCTGCTCCTTCCCCAGTGATGTTGGTCAACTAACAGCCAGCCACAGATACACTTCCGACCATGATTTGTTTTTGAAAAAGACAGAGCTGTCCCAGGGGTTCTGGGGCCCAGCTTCTGCTCATCCAAAAGACCCGGCCGGAGCTAACCTAACAGAAACAAGGGCTCCACTCGGCCAGCTGCTGCATTCAGGACTCCAGAGTCCCTCTGGGGACAACTGATCTCTGCACCCTGCCTGGCAAGGCCCCTTTTGAACATGGGTCTTGAGCATTATTCTTCTTTATACCCAAAGGGCAAACTTGGGGCTGCTCCTTCTTGCACCGGGGTGTGCTTGTGAATGACCAGGACAGAAAGAGGAGGAGGAGGAGGATTAAGTCCAACTGGACCTTTGGGCAAAGAACCTGCCCTTTCCATGGCAACTCCCACTCATTGGGGAGCCGGGAAGGCCAGAAATGCAGACAGCATTGGCTCTCTATGGGGGCAGGGCCTTCCGTGGCTGCTGCACAGAAGCTGCCCCTCCAGGCCCCCACCATGTGCTCAGCCTTTCCAAGGAGGTTGCTTTGCCGTGTGCCAGAGCCTAGGACTTGGGCTGCCGGCCTGCCTGCCACAACAACACAAATGAGGAAGCCTATCTGGATTGGCAAGGATTGCCCAGCCCAACCTAGCCACTGCGCATACCCAAATCCCCCGTGGGCCCCCATGCCTTCAACATGGCGAAGGAAGGACTTTAGGGCGTGCTTCTCTCCTTCATGCACCAGATGTGACTCCAAGGAGTTCCTGTCTGCTTCCATCCTCCCCCACCACCACCACCAAGGGCAGCACTCCACACAAAGTGCCCTGGAGAAGCTGACCAGGCCCAGGAGCCCACAGCCCATCTTTTTGACAACTGACAGACCTGTGGCAGCTTGTTTGCCATCAGTAAGCAGACAGCGGCTGCACGAGGATGCTGTTGACACCTATGCCAACTTCTAGTCTGGGAACTTCTGGAAAAAAGCAAGCCAAATAAATGCAGCAGCAGAACTGCTGGCCAGTGCAGTTTTTCTTGGCTCTTCTACTTTGTTCCTGAAGCTTCTTCTCCAAAGCTTTGTGTAACAGAGGCAGAAACCTTTCTCAACCCCCTTGAGGGGAGAGGGCTTGTGTGGTGCTTTTAGAAACACTTGTATGCCGCCTTTCAAAACATTGCATGCCTGAAGGGCATGTAACATGCTAAATCATCAAAATCCAGAACAATCATACACCATGAAATCTGACTGAGATAATAAAACAGCCAGAGCAGTTAACTTGTTTCTGAGCAACATACACACCGGAGCAACCAACGTGGGAGTTGGGCAGCAGTATAAATTTGTTAAGGAAATATATATAAATATGTTTGAAGTGAGCACAGGAAGGCATATGAATGACTGAACAAGAGCTGGGAGGTGGAAGGGCTCTTCATTCAGAAGGGCTGCCAATCAAAGAAAAGGCGGCAGGGAGAGGAAAGGGGCTCTGACCATTTCATGCCTTGATTTTTTTCAACCACGTTCATTTGGCAAAGGGGCTGTTTCTGCTGGGGGCGACTATCCAGAAAAAGGCCAGGCCAGGCCAGGCTTGATGGCAGCAGAGCAAGGGCCCCCGGCTGAAAAGGGCTGCCTTTGTATTCATTGTGACTCAGGAAACACGACTGCAATTTCCACTTCTGTTGAACGGTTGCCACTCCTTCCTGTCTTTCTCACACATGCCTTTTTTTTCACAGCTGGGCATTGCAAAATTCAGTGAAACTGGAGGAAAGTGAGATTGCTGCTGGTGGTGGCAGAGGGCTCAACTCCAAGCCCCCCTCCCCCCGCCTGTGTCTTGCCAGGGGAAGTGGCTGCTGCAGCCCCCTTCCCAGGGCCAGGCAGGCAGGCCAGTGGCTGGAGGAATGGACCCCAAAGAATTGGGCCCAGCGGCACAAGGCGGCTCCTGTGGCCCAGAGGCCCTCAGGCCTCGCCTCCTACAGCAGCCTGGATCCCAAGTGAGGGAGTTTGCCCCCAGGACCTGCAGTGCGTGAGGGAGGAAAGAGGCCGCTGTCTGTGCCGTGAAGATCGTGGATTGTCAGCCAAGAAGGCGACTGCAAGTTGATGTCAATATCCGAAGAGGAGGAGAAGGGAGACCGTGTGGGGGCTATCCTGATGATCGGCATATTAAACCCTCTTCTCCTCCCCCTCCCCAAATTAAGCATGTTTCAGCTCTGCGTTGGCTAGTCAGACCAGCAGGGCAGCGAACGGAGCGCAGACACAGGCAGGGAGAAGAGCTGGGGCAGAAACTCAGGGGTTGTGCCACTGGGGCCTACACAGGTCAACTCATGGGCTGCCTGGCCCTTGCCAGACCCCAGGCGGCAGCAGCCCCAAACGGAGCCACTCTTAACACCCAAGGTGGCAATGGCAGCAGGGTGGGTGGAGAGGCAGGAACAGCTAAAAATAACCTCTCTGGCTGGCCTAAAAGTGCCTCTGCTGGGCTGCTTGGTCAGAGATTGAGGGAAGTGTGGGGCCGGAAGGGGCCTCGCTCAGACCAGGAGAGGCAGATTGGGATGCCAGAGCTGGAAGCCCATCCTCAGCTGCCCCCTCAGGTAGCGCTTGTAAAATGGAGCCTTGACCCCTTCAGGGGCCTTCTCTGAGGGGGACATGTTGGAGCTGGCTGGGAATGTTTGGGGATCCCTATTTAACATATTAGGTTGTCCAGAGTGATGGTGTAAAGGGACAGGTAGTTGTTTGTCTAATTTGAATTGGGGTGCTTCCATGGTGAGCAAAGAAAGGGTATAACAGACTCCTGAGACCCCCTCCCCCAGGAGACCCACGACTTGGGCATCCTTGGCAGCAAGCAACCCAAAAGCGAAGCCTGCCTTTGGGGGGAAAGGGCCTCTCATTTCCTTCTCCAAGGAGCAGCAGTGAGGGACTGACTCCTGAAAGCGGGAGAGACCCAGGTAGGGCTGCCCTGTTCAAGGTTGGCTTGGCACAAAGAGGCGAAAAGCCAGTGGGCTGCCCTGATCCTGGCTCCTTTCAGCCATCTGACAAAGGAGCATAATAGCAACCCATCAGGAGGAACCTCCAGGCCTGCAGCACAGCCAGGAAAGGGCAGATCTCGAGAGGAGGGGGCAGCCTCACAGCACCCCAAGGACAGGAAGCCTTGAAGCTTGGCAGCAGGGCACATGTCCCCTGTGGTGGCCACTTGGCGGAGACCCAGCCTGGGCAAGGCAATCCTTGGGCCTGCTCCCTGCCTGGGAAAAGCCCAATCCCCTTACCCAGAAGCCAAGTAGCTGCTGCCCCAAAAGCAGTGCCCCCGGCTGCAAGAGCCAATGCCCCCACCCTACTGCTCTGCCTCTTGGCTCCCCACAAGGGCACTGCTACTTGGGTCCCTGTTTTCCTTTGCCCATCCCAGTGAGGGGCATGCAGTGTGCAGGGCGGGCCACCTGCTTTAGAGAGGTGCAGCCCCCTCTGTTCCCTGGTGGCAGCTTAGTGGGGAGAGAGACCCCTTTCTCCTCCTTTCCTGCCACTCCTGCCTCCTTTATCGGGCCTTTGTTAGGGGACCAGTTGCCCACCCATCAAAGAAAGATGATGCCCTTCCTTTACTGGGCAGTGGATGCAAATCCTCCCACTGTTTGCCAGGGATTCCATTTATTTATTTAATTTAATTTAATTTAATTTAATTTAATTTAATTTAATTTAATTTAATTAATAATTTAATTTAATTTAATTTAATTTAATTTAATTTAATTTAATTTATTTAATTTATTTATAATTTAATTTATATGCCGCCCTTCTCCCGAAGGACTCAGGACGGCTCACAAAAGTCTAAAAAGCAAGATACATAGACAATAATTTAAATTCCTATTAAAAACAATTTAAAAGTAGATGAAAATTACATTAAAAAACCTGATCACGTCAGCCGATCTGGTGGAACAGCCACATCTTCAGGTCCCGGTGGAAGGAGCGGAGGTCAGGAGCAGTCCAGAGGTCAGTGGGTAACCCATTCCAGAGGGTCAGTGTGCCCACAGAGAACACCCTCGCCCTGGGCACCACCAACCGATATTGTCTGGCCGATGGCACCCTGAGGAGGGCAGCTCTGTGTGAGTGCACGGGGCGGTGGTCCTGCAAGTACCCTGGGCCGATGCCATGTAGGGCTTTATAGGTGAGTACCAGCACTTTGAAGCGGATCCAGAGGATCACTGGCAACCAGTGCAGCTCGTGCAGAAGAGGTGTTACAAACTGCCAGCGACCCAAAAGGTAGGAGGAGAACCACTGTAAAACAGTAGCACCAGGATGGAGGAATATCCTCCATCCTCCATCCCGGGCCCACCAGAGATCATTCACCAGGGTGACCAATGCCGTTTCTGTGCTGTGACCGCGCCTGAATCCTGATTGGTACAGGTCGAGATAGTCAGTTTCCTCCAAGAATTGTGGAAGCTGTTGTGCCACCACGGACTCAACAACCTTCGCTATAAAGCGAACAACCTTCGCTATAAAGCGAAGGTTGGAGACTGGCTGGCTCCCTTGTTAAGGGAGTCTGCGTCCAAGGCCGGCTTCTTGAGGAGGGGTCGAACCAACCACCACCACCTCCTTCAGGATAGCGGGGAAGACCCCCTCCCTCAAAGAAGCATTGACAATGGCCTGGATCCAGGCTCCAGTCACCTCCCTGGTTGCCGA
>JANHFM010007864.1:38112-50654 GCA_032468115.1 Grayia smithii | reverse complement strand
CAAAAACCTTTTTTTCTTACTTACCTCTTTGAAATCTTGGTGCATCTTATACACCAGGGCATCTTATAGTCCGAAAAATACGGTATAATGAAACATATCAGATATAGTAAACTGAAGATAATTTCTTTGAAAATACATGTAACAACAGAGGAACTCAAGTAGTCTGAAGTCACACAAGTTTTCATTCTTCTTTGTGTGTAAGAATTCCTAAAAATCATTAGTGAAACCAGTATCAATATTTTTCAGAAACTTTTGAAAAAACATGCATTTATTTGCCTTGAATAAAGGATGATTTCCATGATTGGCTACACATTATAAGCATAAGAATTCTCAGTGCTGCTACGTATATACCGTGTTTCCCCCAAAATAAGACCCTGTCTTGTATTTTTTCAACCCTGAAATAAACACTTGGCCTTATTGCCATGTGCTCAAAAACTGGATTGGGCTTATTATCAGATGTCTTTCTAAGACATCTGATAAAACGGTTATCCTGTTTTTGGGGGAAACAGGATAACCGAATTCATAAAGAAACTTGTCTGTAGATAGTCCTTCATTTAGTGTCTGTTTCAAGTTACAACAGATCAATCTGGGAGCCATTTACAACCTGGATTCAAAATTCCAATGGCTGCCTGTGGTCATGTGACCAAACTTCAAGCACTTGCAACCAGGCCGCATTGGTTTCTCATTAAAAAAAATGCTACAATATAGTATTCTTTTAAACAGTTTAATGACTCTGAAACCTGAAGTCTGATAAGGCTAAAATTAAGATAGTCCATATGAAATTTTGAGAAGTTCTACATATCTCAATTTTGACAAATATCAAATATAGTCCTTTACAATATCTATAGTCCTTTACAATTTCATTTTTAAAAATCATTTAATATCTAAGGATATTTCAGCTCCAAATTTGGTAGGGATCACTATCTCACAATAAAACATTTTCTGCTTTATTCCTGGCTTTAATAAGCACATGAAGCCAACGGAGTACAATGGGTTCAAAAGGGTAATATATTGTGTACCCTTTGCAACCTCTGAAATTCTCTTCCAATACATATCTTTTGCAGATCTACCTATGTAGCAGTTTAATGACAACTGCCAAATATGAATTTTTCAGCTTTGTTTTTCTTAGGAAAATTAAATGTCCTGGTCTCGTCATTCACGTCTCTTTTGTTCACTATTTTTTTCAACTAGCTGAAGGAAAAGGCTGAATTTGGTTAAGGAACAGAGATGAATGCTTCTTTTGACAATATTCTCTCTGGTATCAATACCATTGCCTCCACACTTATTTTATCTGTGGAGCAGACATGTGGAAAAAGTACCTTTATTAATTCTGGATTTGGTTTAAATACCTAATGTCTTCTTTTCTTCCTTAACACTGTTCATCATTCGTAGTAAGTTTCCAGTATTATTGGATATGTTCTTTCTATGCATAGATGAATATCTGCTTACTCAGACCAACATAATTCAACCTGCTCATGTTTTCTTTATGAATCACTTAAATATCTTGATTAGATTTTGATCATTTTTTATGTAACCAATTTGAATTCTAGAGTCAATTAATATGTACTTTCTCCTCCATTCCCCCACTCTGTTCCCCCAGAGAGAGAAATCTTTTATTTAGGAAAAGTGAGTAAACAACCAGAAGCCAGGAAAAGTAGCTGCAGCTGGGAATTATAGCATTTGTATTCAAATCCTACACAATACGTGCACAATCTTTCCCAGACTATGAAGAGCTTTCATTTTTACTAGATAGCTGAAAGCATCTGCAGCTGACTCCATCTGCAAAAGTTGAAGTCAAATATAAAATCCAATTCAAATTAATTGTTAATCTGGGCCAAATCGTTCTTTGAACAGTAGCTGAGCAGTAGTTATACCTCTCCCTCCTCTGTTCAATACAATATCAAAGCTTGGCGAGATCATCCAGATATTTAACAGATCTCAATTCTTCTCTCATTCCCACTTTATTTATCATGTTGTACTCCATTTTAGAGTTATTTTTCCTCTTTACACAGAAAATGAAGCTATTAAATCATCTTCAAACAAAGCCAGGTAACATATTAATGAGCAGATTTATTTAGCAAATCTAATATATACAATCAGTCAAGAACACAAGGCAGACCCAGAAGATGGAGAGACAACATCAAAGACATTTACAACAACATCAATTAACAATGGTTGAAGCTGCCAGAAGAGCAAGAGCCAGAACTCTGTATCTCCCTTGATACCCGAAGGTAAATGAGGAGGAGGAAGAGGAGGAGGAGGAGGAGGAGGATAATGCATAGAAGTTGTTAGCAAAAGAACCAAAGAAACCAACTGTTTGTTGCTATCTACAGATATTTGCAGCTCAGATCTATTAAACATATGGGCATATAACTCTTCCTTTTGTTTCCTACTGTTGCTATTTCTGAAGTACAGAACAGTATGAGAAATTGTAAAAAGAAATGTGACTGGTAGGAGCAGCTCAATGAAAATCAGTATCCCTATCCCATAGAAGATTTTCATTAGAATAAACCCTTCCGTTAACATAATTTCATTATCAGGCAGCAATATAGTCTAGCTTTATGCAGATTTCTTTAAAACCCTTCTAGCCATAAAACAGTAATACCTGCCCTTTAGAAGAGTAAACCCCAGGAAGAAAATATTTTGAAACCAAAATACTATTCCTAAATTGTGCTGTCATAAATAATTCACTTCAAAAAATAATGTTCTGCAAAAGACACAATTTAATTGAAATTAGAGGCTGCTATATTGATATTTTCAGGAGACAGATGACACATGGTATAAATAGCTCTGAAAGCTTTGTTTGAGAAGTGCTTCTTAATCAGCTGAAACATATGGATATTTATAATGGCAAGATTGCAATGGTTGCTGCAGCAGTTCCCTCCTGTGTTTATTTTGTTTTTATTTTATTTGTATATTCAGTTAGATTCTCTGGGGAGAACTAATTTTTATTTTAGTACTATCATCTTCGGCTTTCATTATCTAGTTCTGTAGTAACCATTTGTCTGTTCTTTAGTGCAAATTATTTTTCTTTTCTCTTCAACTTCAATAAAGCTACCAATCCAGAACAGCTTTTCTAACACAATATCGAGACTACTATGCAATTTAACTGTTTGTGTTATTGATTAATTAACTGCAGCTTGATGGGAGTTTTCAGTTTGAGTATTTTTCTGGATTTTGCATCAGATTTTGAAACCATGAAATTACTTGAAATTGATTCTAATTTGTAGCTGCATTTCCTCCTAGACTGCAAATAAGTCAACTAAAAGAACTGATTTTAAGAGTGAAAAGTTTTTTAATCCCAAAATCAGACACTCGTGCACATTTACGTGTGTTTGAATATATATGTGTGTGTGTGTGTGTGTGCAAATACAAACAAAAAAATTCATTTTCCCAAGGTAAGAAGAGCATCCTATTAAAAAAATTCAAAGTCGTCCTTTGAAGTTAAAATGATCAGAACAAAAGTGATAGTTTCTAAATGGGATGGGATTGCATGAATGAGCACTATATTAAAATAAATTACTGATCAACATTTCTTTGTTTCCAAACCTTTGTTAAGTACTACCTAATGGTGAATAAAAAGAAGAAAATGTGATTATTTTCCCACTCTTACTGCATTTGTAGATAGCTGGCAGTGTCATTATCTCTCCTAGGTACAGAAGACCAGGGGGCCTATAAAGTACTATTGTGAGGTGATTTTGAGGCATTTATCAAATAGTGCTATATAGGCACAGGGCTAGATTACTTGTAGGGTCACCTAGCTCTGATTAGGTCTATCTTTCTCACATGTTCCAACAGAGTGGACATGTTTCGGGTACCTTCTCTGAAAGAATGCCATCTAATGGGATTCAGGAAGCATGAAATTTTCTATCATGGTACCTCTCTTATGAAATAGCTTCCATTTAAACCAGACAGCCCTGACTCTGTTAATATTCCAGAAAGCTTTGAAATTCTTGATTTTCCCTCAGGCACTGGGGCAAGATGTCAGTAGAATTCAATATGTGTGATTTTATTTTATTACAATTTTTAAGAACCTCAGCTTTGTTGTAAAACGTATTACTTTTATATTTATACGGTATTGTAAATCATCCAGAGTCACAAGACTAAGACAGGCAGCAATATAAATTCTATAAATAGTCAAATATATTATCAATTTATCTTGCAAATTTAGATCATCCCATAAATACCAATTATAACTTAATACAATTAATGTAACAAGAGTCATTAATGCGTCAGTTAAGAAAATATATTAAAACTTACTTAAAATATTCTCTAAAGTCTCCCATACTAAAACAATTACTTAGAAATGCAAAGGATTAAAAAAAATCCCTAATTGTATTCACACTATCTTTAGGTGTTGGATTTATATCAAAGATTTCAAAGCAACAAAATTACATTTGATGACAACTCTTCCTTAAATTTCATTATAACGTATATCTGAATCAGTGATGGGTTTCAAAAATTTTTACTACCGGTTCTGTGGGTGTGGCTTGATGGGCATGGCAGGGGAAGGATACTGTAAAATCTCTATTCCCACCCTACTCCAGGGGAAGGATACTGTAAAATCTCCATTCCCACTCCACTCCAGGGGAAAGTTACTACAAAATCCCCATTTCCTCCCAATCAGTTGGGACTTGGGAGGCAGAGAATAGATGGGGATGGGGCTAGTCAGAATTTTTACTATCGGTTCTCCAAACTACTCAAAATTTCCGCTACCGGTTCTCCAGAACTGGTCAGAACCTGCTGAAACCTACCTCTGATCTGAATGCAAAGTTACTAAGTTGTATAATATAATATACATGGTAATAAAGTAATGGACCTTGTAAAACCTATGTACACTACTTGCTTAAACATTCATTTATATCACTGCATAAATAGCATCAATAAAAGTAGAAAAATTACTTATTTTACATATTTTAAAAATGATATACAAACTTTATGCTGAAGCTTGTATAACATCTAAGGCATGACCAATTTTTCAAAGTGCATAATAATGATGATGTTAACTACCAGAATCCCTCCTTAATTACCAAGTTAACTCTTAAATTCATCCTATTAGTCATCATACGTGAATGAATAAATAGTAAATTTAATTCATCAGTTGATGAAATGTTCACAGTGTTAGTAATTCTGGGGGATAGTTAATATCTAGGAACTCCAAGGTACAGCAGATCATTTATCTGAGAAATGTATGGAAAAGACATTTGATAGCACAATTCAACTCTGTAGCTTTTAAATTTCCATTTCTAACATTATTAAATATTTTAAATAAAGCAAGCTACTTAAAGGAAAATGTTGTATTAAGAATTAACTACAACTTGCTACAGCATTCCAAAATCAAAAAATAAAAGTCAGCATTTGTAAGAATCATGCATTATGATCCAATACAAATTAAAGGGAAAAATGCAAGATATTCAATTTGGACAAAGTTAAGTTCAAAGCATTAAAAAGTTCAGTAAATACTATAAATCTAATATCCAATTACTGGAGAATTCTTATTGATCATCTGTCACAATGCTCTCTATTTATGACTTAATGAGAATCAATTCAGTAAAGCTGGCAACTACTCTTTCTACTGGTTTTGTGTTTTGTTTTGTTTCATATCTAAAAGATGGGAATAAAGTTTTCTCTTCCTTTCAACATATATATTTAAAAAATCAATATAATGCATTCACTAAAAGCAATGTTTACAATTGATTATATTCTTTCTGTATTAAAAATTACTAAAAGCTTTAAAGTATAAACACAAATAGAACATTTTTAAGGGCAATTTCAGACCCAGTTTAGCAATGCTGAAAAGCATTTGGAGGATTGTATCCTATTATAGGAAGGAATTTTGGGTCCTTTTAGTGGGATGGTTGCAACCATAGAAGTGGGGACAAGAAACCTTCCTAAAATTTCAATTCTCACGACCAAGAGACTGAATATGGGCAAGTATGCACTTTCAAGTCCTGCCATTGTGTCAAAATTCTATACCTGATTTCACAGTGCTAGAAAACCAAATGCAGTTCATAAATTCTTTATCTTTACTTTAGCATTAGAGTATAATAATATATTAAATAGCCAGGTGCAGATTTAATACTAGCAATGTCTTAATCAAAAACTCAGAAACCTGCTATAAATGCACTCCCTCCTGCTTTTCAAGTACCGTTAATCCTAGTCATTATTGGCTTTTAAGTAGAGTCAAAGTAAATCCAAGAATACTCTTGTACACACATAATTAGCAGTACATGATTTTTTTTGGTAGAACAATTATTACCAGCTGCTTATTTTCAGAAGCAGGACATAACAAAAATAATGTTATTTTAATAGAAATGGGAATTGTCAAAGATTAATGATTAGGCCCAGCGTATTTTGAATCACAGAAATTTACTTCAAGTTTGGGGGGAAAAGAGAGTAACCACTAAACAATAAATTATAAAGATGTTTCTTTAAAAATTATTGACTTTTTTTTTTAGAATTTTGTTTGTTTTTGTTGAAAGACTGAGAGATTCTGGAAATATATGTATCTAAAAACCACATAAAGATAGTCTTTATTTACAGACCACTCACTTAGTTACTGTTTGAAGTTCTGAGAGCACTGAACAAATGGTATTTATGCCTGGTTCTTAAAGCTACAGCCACAGGAGCACCTTTGTGATCAAAATTCAGGCATTTTGCAGCACACCTGCATTTATGATCACAAGGTACAGTTTATTAACAGGTCAGGTGTGCTCAGCAGCAGCAGGAGCAAAAAGTTGGTTAAGGGCAGATGGAGTGCAGGGTGGAGTGCAGGGTGCCAAAGCAGCTGTAGCTGGATCAGCCATGGCTTTGTGTTGCTGGGCCAGGCTGGGGCAACTGGGACTTAGGTGCTAGACTGGGGTACCTGCAGTTTCCCAATGGGCCAGGCTGGGTGTGTTTCATCAGCAATGGGAGGAAGAAGATGGTAAAAGTCAGTTGGAGCTGGCAGGTATAGTGGAGGTAGAATATAGGGTCAGTTATATATCCTTCCACCCTTGGCAGTAGCCACTTAACTTCCTGCAAACCACCTGTAAGCCGCCCGGGACTTGCAACTTCCTGCCAGATTCCTACTGACTTTCTTGTTGGAAACTGACAAGAAATCACAAGGAGGAGCTTGCTTAACAACCTGTAATTGTTGCTTAATGATGGGAATTGGAACTGCCAGGATTGTCACTGCTAAGTGATGTGGTCACATGACTTTATGCTTATGACTGCATTGCTTAGCAACGGATACTCTTGTCCCAATTACTATCATTAATCAAAGATTAGCTACAGCAGCAGTCCAATAATTTTGCCTTTGAACAATTTCACCTGTTTGATGGGTCTGGCATTAATTTGATGACTTAACCAAACTCTTCTGAAAAAAAGCAGAACTTTTGCTGTTTTGGTAGTTTATTTTGTCCAGTAATAAGTAGTCCAGTGATGGTGAACCTTTTTGCCATCGCGTGCCAGGAAGGGGGTGTGTCATATATGCCCCCTAACCATGTGCCCACTCCTCCTCTCCCCTTCTCCTGGCACGCTTATGGCCCATTTTTCTCTCTCCCCAAGCTCCAGAGCCTTTCTAGGAGCTTGGGGAAAGACAAAAACGGCCTTACCCACCCACCCCCGAAGGGCCTCTGGAGGCAGGAAATGACCCATTTTGACAACCTCCGGTCCCACCAGTATGGCTACATGTCATAGGTTCGCCATCATGGGCCTAGTCTATCATAGTATCTTAAAAGCTCCTTGAGACCTCTCCATAATTCAATTCTGAAATGGAAGCAGCTGCATCATATGAACAGAGAAGAACAGGAACTAGCCATGGGTGAGGGATAGAGGGTGGAAGCTTGGATTGGCAAAAGCTGTAACAATGTTACTAATGTAAAGGTTAAAAATGGGGGTAAAGGTTAAAAAATGGGGGAAGCTGCTTAACCACTTTATGAGTCGGGATAGCCTGTTAGATGGAACGTTGGACTTACCTGAACGTTCATTCTAAGTGTCCTGCAAGAGAGTCCAAGCAATGGGTAATAACTCCTGTTGATTGGCCAGAGACTGAATTAATTTTGTTTAAATATTCCTCCTCCTTCCGGTTGAGCTCCACTTTATTAACAATATCCTGGATCTGGAGATACTGAAACCTGTAAGAAAACACAAGTGTCCAGACCTTGGAGTCCTCTGAATAGGGTGGGGTTGGACTCTCTTGCAGCGCACTTAGAACAAATGTTCACGTAAATCCAACGTTCCTTCTCCAGTGCGCTGCTGTGAGAGTCCAAGCAATGGGATATACCCAAGCTAAGTATCCCTAGGGCGGGGAACTTGAATGTCCAGGGTCTCCACAACTGGAAGGACTTGTAGAACTCTGCAACCGAATCCCGCCTCAGCTGATGCAAATTTATCAATCCTGTAATTCCTAATGAAAGGAGAAGGGGAAGTCCATGTGGCAGCCCAGCAGATTTCAAGAATAGAGGCCTGGGTGGCCCAAGCTGCTGAGGTGGCCGCACTTCTAGTGGAATGGACAGTGATGTGACCTGGTCTGGTATGTTTCTGGAGGTCGTAGGCCAAGGAAATACAGGCCTTGAGCCATCGTCTGATAGTGGATGGAGATACTTTTGAACCCAGGGATCTGGGTTGAAAAGAAACGAAGAGGGCTTCGGTTCTGCAAAACTCTGACGTAAGGTGGATGTACTTGTGCAGTGCCCTGCAGACGTCGAGCGAGTGCCATTTGCGTTCTGATAAGTGTTGTGGGTTGTGGCAGAAGTCAGATAGAATTATTTCTTGGGACCTGTGAAACCAACTATTGACCTTTGTGATAAATGTTGGATCGAGGCGGAGGATGACGCGATAGGGGTGAAAAATGCAAATGTCCTTTCGAACGGATAATGCCATTTCCAAAATTATTCTTGCTGAAGTAATCGCTATGAGGAAGACAACCTTGAAGGTAAAGATCTTGAGACTAGCCTCCTGAAGCGGTTCGAATGGAGAAGAGGTGAGGGCTTGCAACACGAGGCTCAAGTCCCAGGATGGAAACCTGTGAACTGTGGAGGGTCGAAGGTTAGATGCTCCTTTCAGGAAGCTGCGCACTCGAGGGTGTTACGATAGAGTTGCAGCCCCTTTGCAAGTACTGTCGCTAATGCTGCAAGATGTCTCCAAAGAGTGTTGATGCCTAGTCCCTTGTCCAGACCCTCCTGGAAGTAGTCCAGGATATGCTGGACCGAGGCGGAAGTGGGTCAAGTTGCTTTGAGGAGCACCAGGTGCGAAAAGATGCCCATGTGGCCTCGTATATGTGGATGGTGGATGGGCGTCGGGATGCCAAGATGGTGGTGATGACCTTGGTGGAAAACTGGTCCTTTGTCAGGATCTTTCATTCAAGTGCCAGACGGCCAATTGGAGCCACTGGGGCTCTGGATGGAGAATGGCCCCCTGGTGAGGGAGGGAGATCCTGTCTGGGGGAATCCTCCAAGTGGAGGCGATGGAAAGATTCACCAGATCCACGAACCAGGCTTGTCACGGCCAATACGGCACCACCAGAAGGACTTCTGCCCTCTCCTCCAAGATCTTGCGTATGACTCTGGGGAGGAGGGGAATTGGTGGAAAGGCATAGAGGAGGCCTGGAGGCCAGTGCCTTCAGCCCCTGCTACTTGAAACCTGGAGTAGAACCGGCGAAAGTGGGTGTTGGAGGGGCTGGCAAAGAGGTCAACCAGGGGGAGGCCAAACCGGGAAGTCAGCTGGTGAAACAGGTCAGGATGAAGTTGCCATTCCGAGGGGTCGATGGTCTCTCTGCTCAGCCAGTCCGCTTGTGTGTTTGATGAGCCCGAGATGTGCTCTGCCCGGAGGGACAGCAGGTGACTCTCTGACCACAGACAGAGGGCTCTTGCTTCGCGCATGAGAAGTCTGGATTTCGTGCCACCCTGACGGTTGACATGCGCCTTGGTCGTCACATTGTCCATCAGGAGGAGCACATGTTATCCCTCCAGCTTGGTTTGGAAGTGGCAGAGCGTCAAATGCGCGGCTCTCAATTCCAGCCAGTTGATGTCCTTTTTTAGGTCATTTGGGGACCAACGGTCCTGTGCCATCTGATCTTGAAGATGGGCTCCCCAACCGTAGAAACTAACATTTGTGGTCAAGATGAGACAATTGGGCTCTCTGAATAGGCAGCCTCTTTCCAGGGCCTTGGACCGCCACCATATCAGGGAGGTGAGCACTCCTGAGAGAACCATGAGCCGGGAGTTGGAGTTGCTGAGGCCGGCTCATTGGCTTAGTAACAGAAGCCATTGCAGAGCTCTAGAATGTACGGCTGCCCAAGGAACGATGTCCAGACATGATATCATTTATCCCAGTAGTTTGGAAAGAAGCAAGATGGGGGCTCATTTCCAAGAGATCACCTGTTGTACTATGGTGCGTATGTTGGAAAGGCGTTCCCAAGAGATGAACACCTGACAGAGCTGAGTGTCTATTCGTGCCCCCAGATGCACCAGGCTGGTAGATGGTTGCAACTGGCTCTTTTCCATGTTTACCGTGAAGCCATACTGCTGAACAGTTTGAATGATGAGTTTGAGGTCTGAGTGGGCTTGTGCTAGGGTGGACGACTGGATCAATATATCATTGAGATAGCATTGGTTCCTGACTGTAACTGTGCTGCCACCACATCCAGCAGGTTTGTGAATGTCCGTGGGTCTGAGGAAAGATCAAAAGGCAAGGCCTGATATTGATAGTGGGACCCTGCGTAACAGAAGCGGAGGAACTGCCTGTGTGATGGTCATATGGGGATGTGGAGATAGGCCTCGCGAAGGTCGATCGATGTTAGAAGATCCCCTTGTCTGACACTAGTGAGAATGCTTTGTAGGGATTGCATTTTGAAGCATCTGTATTTGACATATACGTTGAGCTTATTGAGATAGAGTATGGCCCTGGTGCCACCTGATTTCTTCTGCACTAAGAATAGGATCAAATAGAACCTGGTTCCCTGGTGTAGAAGAGGAACTGGCTCTATGGCTCAGATATTTAGTAGGTGACGGATTTCTGCCTCCATTAGAGCCCTCTTGGTGCAGTCCTTGGCCACGGAACACTGAATGAAACATTTTGGTGGTTCTGAGGTGAATTCTATGGTTAGACCTAGGGTTACGCTCTGAATGGCCCAGGCATCGGTGGTGGTGTTCCACCAGTGGGAGGCGAATCTGGCGAGTTTTCCTCCAATGGGACCCAAACCGAAGCAGTCACTTTGACCTACGGTAGGGTCTGGATCCTGGCCCTCGAAAGGAACGTCTGGATTGGGTGAATCTGCCGCGGTCTCCAAAGGTTCATCTGTCCAGTGCTCTGTCACTGGACTGTTGGAAGGCCCTGGGATGAACTGCGGCATGAAAACTGTAGCCCTGAGAATG
The DNA here is from genome assembly GCA_032468115.1 of Grayia smithii. Classification (NCBI taxonomy): domain Eukaryota; kingdom Metazoa; phylum Chordata; class Lepidosauria; order Squamata; family Grayiidae; genus Grayia; species Grayia smithii. The sequence continues at coordinate 39,297 of JANHFM010007864.1, read as the reverse complement.
AAAAGGCTATCTGTGGTACGAAAAAGGGAACCTGAGGTCTGTCCTCCACTGAGTGGAGGGAAGGACCTTGCATTTGTCTCACCCCTCTACTAAAATTGGTTCCCGAAGAGGGAACCACCCCTGAAGGGAGCAGCCATACACCACTTAGTCTTCATATCAGCCTGTCAGTGGTGGAGCCAGATATGTCGACAAGAAGTGATGTTAGATACGAGTGCCCATGAAGTGAATTTGGCAGAATTAAGTGTTGCATCCACCGAATATTCGGCTGCTGCAATCAATTTATTAATGTCTTGGTGCAAGCGGGTGTCATCAGGGGAAATCCTGGCTTGCAGTTGATGTAGCCAAATGAGGGATGTCCTACTGAAAAAGGACGCTGCTGTGGCTGATCGTATTGCCCAGGAAGCGGCATTGTGAGTCTTGTGACTTGCCAATTCTGCTCTCTTACTCTCTGCTTTGAGGCCGTCAGCCAAGTCAGAGGGAAGCAGTGTAGATGTAGCCAAATTTGCCATGAGAGCGTCCACGGTAGGCAGAATTCCCATTCTACCATGTAGAGCTTTTTGTCCATGCCACTGGGGGTGTTGACTGACCCCGGTTGTACCCACTGCCTCTGAATGACGTCGACAAAGAGCTTGGACGCTGGAATGGCTTCCTGCTCTGTGACCGGCTCTGTGAATAGGAATTTAGTGGGATCCTGAGGGTCCGTAGATCCCTCAGACTGTCCCATGAGAGCCCCCATTTAGCTGTCTGCTTAGCTTTATGCAGTAGTGTTTTGAAGATTTCATATTTAAAAAAGGCCCTTGACAGTGGGTTTGTCAGGGATGAGTCCTTCTTCATCAGAAAAGTTATATTCATCGAAATCCTCCTCCTCTGGGAGGTAGGAGTTGCTCTGATGGGATGGAGGTTGGAAAGAAACTCGTCTGATTGCAAGGGCAATCCCTTAGGGCAAGGCCCTAAGATGGGCCGCTAATACGGCCAAAACCTTAGCAAAGGTTCGAGGAGCCGATGACAAACCAAAGGGGAGCGCACGGTATTGAAAATGCATACTGGCCTAACAAAACCTAAGAAATTGGTGATGAGCTCTCCTGATAGGAATATGCAAATAGGCTTCGGTAAGATCAATGGAACAGAGGAGGTCGCCCCTCCGTACGCCAGCTAGAATGGAATGCAATGAGTGCATCTTAAAGC
>JANHFM010007864.1:0-14079 GCA_032468115.1 Grayia smithii | reverse complement strand
GCTGGTTCTCCAAACTGCTCAAAATTTCCACTACTGGTTCTCCAGAACCTGTCAGAACCTGCTGGATTTCACCCCTGTCTCAGAGGCTTCTTGCAACCTCAGAGCTGCAACATATCATGAAGCCCCTGAACTGCAGGGGAAGAGCTCCGGAGTTACACATAAGACAAGATGCAGGACAGCCAAAAGGGAAGAGATGGATGGAATAAGGAAGATGAAGTAGAAGTAGTTCCTTACTTTGGAAAAACAGAGGCTTGGAGCTGGGACAGATCAAACTAGGGAAGGCTAGGATCGAGGTAGTTCCTCAGCTAACGACTGGTAGAATTTGGTTAACAACAGCAACAGGGAGTGCCAGGATTGCTATCACTGTAACCACATTGTATCAAGCTTTACAACCATATCACTTAGCGACAGAAACTCCACTTCCAATTGCCATCATAACTCAAGAACTTCCTATATTCCTAGATTAAACCTTAATTTTCAAATAAATAAATTTCAGGTTGTATAAGCAATTGGTCTGTAAAATAGATATGCACAAATTATTAAAAGGCATACAGATGCAGAGCTACCTTTTCAGATTATTATAGATTACCCAAAGGATTTATTAAATTGCAAATTAAATATACTTTATTGAAACAGGAACCTTCCATGCATGTTTGCTGGATAAATAAGTGGATTTTAAAATGTCAAACTTGTCAGGGAGATACAAGTAGTTTGCTTCTGAAATTTTCCTGTTAAGCTTTTTTAATCATGATTATCTTGTTCCTGAAATTATACAATTTGAATAATCAATTAGCTATGTTTTTGTAATCAAAATCTAAAATCTCAGTGTAAACTTTCCAATGTTTAGGTCTAAAATTAAAAGAAGCCAACTAATACAGTTTTATCATTACTGCAATGTCATTCTGCTTGTTAGTTACCTCAAAGGTGTCTCAAAAAGAAGAGATTCTTGCTTTCAAATATCTTGCTTCATAACATTCTGATCGACCTCTTTCTGAATCAAATGGTCTGGAAAAATCAAATCAATTTCTGAATGGGTATTCTGGTATCCCAACTGAGCACTTTCTCCTTAACATGGGTGTGTGTGTGTGTGTGTGTGTGTGTGTGTGTACACGTGTCTTTTCCCCTGTGTTATGTCACTCATCAAGGCTATTATTAATTTAAGACATGGCATATTATTTATCCTTAAAGCAAAGCACCGTAGAAAGATGTTGCAGAACATCTGTTCCTCTCTCATTTAAATGCTTTTTTTTCTTGACCTAGAAATCAACATCTCTCTAACAAAAAGATACATATAGTGTTTCTTTTCAATATATAGAATAATAATCTAATTACTGAAAAGCAAACAGTAAATCATCGATGCATATGCTATTTGGGTGGGGCATCCAAATCTTCTGAATTCTGAACACCCATCAAAGTTCAACTGGTTCTGCTGATGTTGAAGAAAAGGGTAGGTGACAATTTTTCCTCTTTCCCTTGTATCCGCCAGTAACCCCCAATGGCTGCTTTGAAGGTTGAGGCTTTTTCAAACATAGCAGGGAGATGAGGACTGTAAAGGATTATTAGCAAAAATGAAACACTGCCATCCGCTTTAAAATACTTGTTCAAAATCTTGAACTATGTAAGTTTGTATTTTGATTTATAAATACTGAGTTGACAAACTATGGTATGTGCAATCAGTAATATAAGGACTTTTATCACTTCAGCTGTCTTAAGTATTTGTCTAGCAAGAGAAAATTTGTGACAAATCCCAGCATGGTCTAACACTCCAAATTATATTAATAATTTGCATAATTTTATGCAAATGAAATATAGCCCCCAGCTGATTACAAGATATGAAGATGCCTTCCACATAGCAAATTACATGTTATATTCACTGGTCAAATTCAGAATTCTGCAAGTATTACAAAAATATGTTTTTTTTTAAATCAAATGTAAACATCTTCTAAATATTTTTATATTTATCGTTTTCATTTTTATAATTATCCCTAATATTAAAACATAACATAGTTCATTCTATTGGATTAGAAACACTAATTATATGGCAGCTTCCCATGAAATGGATTCCAACAAGATTGTGATCACAAGTCCTGGAATTTATCAAATATTCTTTTTTTTTTTAGGAAAAAGTACTCCTCTATACAGAATAAAAAGATTGTTCTATGTAAGAAAACAAGATAAATAAGATAAATGTAGCTCCCTTATACCATACATCAACGTAATCGGCATCCTCTGTTTCAACGGCGGTATTTTCTATTATGGGACTACAGTTTTCCACAAGTCTTCTCATCAGAAAAGTATTTAAAAAATCAATTTGGGGATCTTCCAAACAGATCAAACCATGAGGAGCTAAGAGACTGAGGGGAAAATGGGCCACTCTCATTACCGCCACATCCACCCGTGACCATTCTCTGAATTCTTACTATAGAGAATAAGGGCCACTACTTCAGGAATGAACCAAACAAAGCAAACTAAGGATACTCAGTCCCTAGCACTTAAGTTTCATATTGTTCAGATAGCTCTATCAGAAATCTTCTTCAGGATTAGAAAGATAGGCAGACGATCTTAAAACATCACCCAATATGCTTATCTTGGAAAACAAGAAAAGGGAGGCGCATGCGGGGGGCTGTGTGCACATGCTCAGGGCGGGGCACATGCACAGGATGTATGCACAGGGGCATGTGTGGGAGCCAGGCATGCATGAGAGGGGGGCAGGGACATGCGCGGGACTGCGCATGCATTGCATTTTGAAGGTTCAGGCACATTTGCACATTTGGACGCACATGCTTTGGGCACTCGGTCCGGAAAAGGTTAACCATCACTGGCATGGGGTAATATGGTGCCAAAGGGTTTATTCTTGGATGTACAATTCTTGAAGATCACACATGGATAGTTCTCTACCAAGCCTGAGCACAGAACACAAAATAATGATTTTAACTGATAGGAAGAAAAAGTCACTTGAATGCTGTGGAGATGCAAGGATCCTAATTGTAAGAGCAACAGTGGAAAAAGTACCACAGGAAATTGTAAGCTTTGCTTTACTTTGCTCAAAAAAGCTAGTCAACCATCTGTGTGTGCAACTGATTTAATATGGATTCCTGCACTGAGAACTTAATAGTCTTTCAACTTCTATAACACTGTGATTCTATAGCTCCATGTTCAAAAGTATATTTGATAAAGATCTTGGGACCCTTAAAGGCTTAGTGGGAACTTGTGTTATATTTTGTTTGTTTGATAATTTATATAATCATTCATCTTACCAACAGAACAGCATACAACGAAGATAAGCAGTCAGTAAATACCTGAAAACCATTACCATTATTAATTATTCAAAGAACATTAAAATGTCAGTGAAAAAAATATAAAAACAGAACAAGAACAGAGAAATCACAGATGACGAGATGATAATAATAATAAAGTTATCTCACTAGTTCACCTGTCCCCTATGCGACCCAGACCTGCTAGCATAATCAGGTCTTAAGAGACTTTCAGAACCTCAGAAGAGAGGAAGCCAATCTCACCTCGAGGATGGTTATTCCATAGTGCAGCACCCAGTAGAAAAGGCCTGCCACCCGGAGCCTGCCAAATGGGGCTCCCTAGCCAAAGGAATCCGTAACATCCATGCCTTCTCTGCTAGTACTGGTGGGGCAGGCAGATTAAATCAGGGAGAAGCAGTCCCTCGGGTAACCTAGTCCTATGCCCATTTACTGTATTTGGCAAATAAAACTGCTTGAATCTTGGTGTGCTACCGTTTTTGACAGAGTAAACGCAAGACATCATTTGATTTTATAGCTAAGATGGATGTTTTTAGTTTAGCAATCCAAAACTGAGAAATGTGCTCGAGGACTGAAGTTATATTACAATCTTTTATCCTTTGAGGTTTTCAGCGTCTGCATGCTAAGATATACAATTTGGATTTTAGAAATGGTAAATGCTTATTTGAGAGAAATAATAGTAGTTATAATGTTAACGTTAATAAAGAGACAGGCTTTAAAAAAGACAAGCTTAGGTTCAACAATCTGTGACAACTACTGTGGTGTACCCTAAGCCAAACCCATTGAAGCTTTTAAGCAGCTTACCTTAAAAGCCTCTAAGTCAAGCATTTTCAGTTCTTATGGCAGTTCCAGAGTAAACGGAATCCATTAATTTAGGAAAAGGAAAATATTCAACTTTTTAACTGCAAGTCATGTTAATTTTGTTCATCCTTATATCAATGCAATCCTAGATGGCACTAGAAGGTCAAAAAAAAGCAGTTCTTGGCAGAACATGAAAGGGAGCATGATTAACAAAATTACTTATATCTCAATGAACAATATAATAGTGACATTCTCATCAGTGAATGTAAGTAATCTGACCTAGTGGTTTTCTGTCTGATTCTCTGAAAACCTATCTCCATTCAAAACTGTCAAATGGAATTCTTTGTTGAGGTCATAAAGCAGTTCTTATGGAACTGATGATGAAATTTCTTATTACTACTATGTGAAACTTCTTCAAGAGAAACTGCAATGTGGAAGAAGACAGCAAAGGGATTTAGTAGTGAACAGCTGGAAAGGCAGCAGTTCCTTTAATTCTTACCAATATCAGTAATATTTATTTAATGAAACAACAGAAAATGTTTGGTGTAGTGGTTAAGGCACCAGGAAAGAAACTGGGAGACTTTGAGTTCTAGTGTCGTCTTACGTACAAAGCCAGTTGGGTGACCTTGGGCCAGTCACTCTCTCTCAGATCTAGGAAAGAGGCAATGGCACCCCAATTCTGAAAAACCTTGCACAAAAACTGTAGGGACTAGTCCAGGCAGTTACTAAGGGTCACACACTCACACACATACACACACACTCTCTCTCTCTCTAAAAGGGGGGGAGGATAAGTGGGTGGGTGGATCTGTATATAATATCTATGCACATTTGTTTTGATAACAAAATACATTTCTTTCATTTCAAGGAAAGATTAAATTCAAAACTTATATTGCCACTGGAATACTTAAGACAATAACATTGTACACAGTATATTCATTGGACACAGAAAATTATTTAATGGTATGATTCTTTTGATATGAATTTTTATTAATAAGTTTCTCTTAAAACTGTAAGTTTAACTATTTTTCTTTTGTAATAATAAATAGAAATAACGAAACCAAACAACAAAAATCTGAATTATGCAAGAACAGAATATGCAGGAAAATTATGAATGGGTGGGAATGAAAAAAAGTTCAGAAAAAAAGAGTGAACTATTCAGACATTCCAGAATGAAGGAGGATGGAAACTGGCAAGTACCTGTCTGGCTTTTTAAATAATAATTTTATTCAATTTTACAAATGCAACAATAAAGTCTAATACAAATTTACAAAAATATAAAAAGTAAAACGTGCAGAGAAAAAAGAAAATAAAAAATAAAGAAAGGATGTATAAAAAATGATTTGATCTCCGTTCAATTAAATAAAATTTCAGTAACTTATACTTCTCTAGTAGTTCAATTTTAAAAATCTCTCTTCCTATATCACATCCCTTATCAATAAGCAAATTATAAAGCCTTGTCATTCAGTCCTAATCAGCAAAAGTCTATTGAAAGCTACTAGGAATAGTAAAATATACATTCTAATCTTAGCCAAACAAATCCATTTTTTATTCCAATTTATCATATTCTCTAAGAAATAAAGCAGAAGCCTCATCATTCAGTCCTGTTTTTAAAAATGCAATAATGGAAACCATAATGCAATAATGGAAACCATAACATACATATTTTAACCCTGGTCAAATAAGTTTATTTTATATTCCTTCCATTTACTTTTAAAAAGCTAGATTTTTAATCCTGCTGAAAAATGTTCCACAAGTTGATTTCTTATCATTTTCTCTTTTCTCTGCCTTCTTTCAGAAATAGCTTCAGTAGTTTAATGTATCCCTTCTGTAAATCCAAGATAAGGCGGCTTTCCAAATCACTCTTCTGATTATTTGTATGTCCCCTTTAGTTATTAAGACATCACTGGTTTCATATGTAAATCTATTGTGGCATCTTTTTCTACATCACTCTTGCAGTTTGGCAATTTTAAATCCATTTTCAGATCCACAGCATCTTTTTCCATTATCATTGTTGTAGTCTGATTTTTTTTTAAAAAAAAAATCCATTTTCAAAACCACATTCAAATCAATTTCAAGCTATATTTTATCCAGTAAAATTTGTTCTTCTTCTGTATCTTCTGTTAAATCCCTTTTATAGTGTCAGACAAGCTTGAAAGTAATTTCTAAGTCCACTGTTCTCAAACAGCTTTAATTTCTTTTATGGTCAAATAATATTGCTCCATTGTATTAATGGGTCTCTTCTCCTTCAACTGTAATCTCTTTGGTCCCCTATAATCAACCTTCAAAGACCTCTCTTATCATATGTTCATTTTCCAACCAACAAAATTGTCCCATGGGAGGATTTCTTATAGTTAGTTTCACAATCTTCATATATTTTTTTATAAAATTTTAAACAACCCACAGGAAATACTCTTTCAAGTTCACCCCTTAACTTTCCAAAATAAACAGTCTAATCCCCCTTATACCTTTTCCTAAAAATTAAAGTTTTTCATTTTAAATCTTAATCATACATGAAGCTTCTTTCTTCCAAGGCAGAAAGAAACGTTCCCAGTATGATGAAATTGAAGCTTCTTTCTTCCAAGATGGAAAGAAACATTCCCAGTATGATGAAATTTGTCCTTCAGAAGGTTCTTAACATCTAGAAAATTAATAACAAGCAACTTCCTAAAATAGTTTAAAAGAAGGCTGGCAAATGCAGCATTCAAATAAAGGCATCAAAGCCTGGCTTAGGCAGAATGATTTTCCCCTGGCTCCCAGATCTCTCAACTCTTGCTAGAGATCATTATTTTATTCTCTCTTCTCTATGGAGCAAGCCTATAGGTGATCCTAGTGATCCCCTAGTCTTCTCCTTGAACCAGACAGAAGTTCCAAAGAGCCATTCCTTTCACTGTCTCATCTTTCCACCACAGCCATCTGATCTGCCCTCACGCAGTCATCTTCTGTCTGACATTACTTCTCAAGAAATCTAGTATCTGTCTGTTTTGAATACATGACTTAAACATGAATAGAATAGAATAGAAACGAATACCATCGATGTCAATTTCCAAGAAAAATATTGATGAGAAATTAGTCATAAATGAGAATGCTGACATCCTCAGTACAGTTTTCTTCTTTGTAGTTCCTTGATTAGAATTCTCTGCTTGGTTGTCTGGTGTCAATCCGTATGAATCTAGATCTTAGCTGATGGAGGTGATGCATTATGGTCTTTTTGTTTCAAAACAAATCATACTACCATCAACAGTGGCAACGCAAGCTACTATATGTAAACAGGAAGCAAATTCCACATTCCCCCAATGAAATGTCTGCCAGTGAACAACCAAGCACAGAGAGCACCAAGAACTCCACAATTCAACTCTGAGCTACATATATTTTCTTCTATTGAAGTAGGAAAAATGCCATTTTTGTTCTATTAGGCAAACAGAAAGAAAAGAAGAGAGAAAATAGAAACTACAGGGGAATGAGTATACATTGGGAGGAATGTATTTAAGTGCATTCTGAGTGAGACGTTACCTCATGTTAAGCAGAAAGTCTGCAGAACAGATTTTTGGGCTTTAGCAAATCACATAGAAATTTATGAATGTAAGAAAGTAATTTTACTGTATGTTAGTTAGTTAATAAAAAGTAATAAAATAAATGGGCCTGATTTATGATATGTTTTGCATGAATATTTTTTTTTAAATTGGTTGCTGAATGCAATGACGGTAGTATAAAATATAAAGTAAAGCACATGTGAGAATAAATAGAATGCTTAGCAAAAGGTCAGCACTGAGCAAGAAATAATTTTGTGCAATGTTTAGTTAGTTAATACACATAGATAAATTTTATAGGGGATGCTTGTGATGATATTAGGCGCATGTATACATAAGTAAGGAGATGGGAATTGGAATATTTTATAGCAAATGTTAGCTAGCTGATATTGCACAATAAAACAGATATATTTTTATAAACAAATATATTGAAGACCAAGATAGTTCTGTCTGATAAGGAAAATAGATTTAATTAATCATTGCTAGGTTATATATAAATGAGGAAAAATTGTTACTCTAATAGAATGACAAACATCTTTAATAATAAAAAAAATGTTAAAATGTGCAAATCCAAGTAGGAAAGTAGAGGACAATATGTGAACCTGCAAGAAACATTTGTTAAAAGAATAAAAACCACTAATTACAAAACATGTTTCTACCCTTTGTGGTCCATGAAAGAGAGAAGTAGGCATGTTAAGAAAAATATTTCCAGCAAACCCATTGCTAATCATGGTCACATAATTTGTAGGGCACTACAACTAATCATAAATGCAGGACAGTTAGCAAGCGTCATGTAGGAGGCTGATATAGGAACTTCAAAATTGGGTCACAACTAGCTTTGGGGGTGTGATCTATCATAATTTCAAATATCCACTAAACAATGAGTCATTAAGTGGAAGAACACCTTTATCTTAATATTCTGACATATTATGAAGGCACAATACAGTGCTGCAACTCATAATATACAATAAACACTGAACTGGACCAACTGGCATGAGTATGAACACCATCCAGCTGCCTGAAACAGCTGGCATAATTACCTATATATGTAACAATTAAACCCCAAATCAACATATGCCTAACTTTGCAAACAGCAATGCCGAATTCTGCCATTCTGACAGTAATTGGTGGCTTCAAATTGACTAGATCTGCAGAGATAAGCAAATATAGCAATTATCAGACTTACTTGGCCAATTCACTAAAAGGCAATGGCAACAGTGCAGGCAATTATTTACAGTAAAACGAACAATACAAGGGACCGCAACACACGGTTTCAAATTCTCTCTTTCACATGGGAAAAATCCCTCACCAAGGAGAACGGAGAGAAATATACTCCACTGAACACTAAAATAGACCAATATGAATACTGTTCTCTACAATATTTGAAAATCACAAGGTTATTCAGGAAACTGGAGCTTGAAAAGATTAAAAAAAAACCTCCTATATAGTTTATATGTGACATTTACCTCAAATCTTTTGTATATACTATCTATACATATGAAGTTATTATTTGCTATCTGAAAAATCTGTTTAGTATGCCATATCACTAGGAAATTAGAAAACTAAAGTAAAAAACCATACAGGCTTAATTTCTTTTTAAGTATCTGCCTATGTATGTTTAGCTGAAAATTATCAAGCTCACTATGGGAAGCTAATCCTACTGGGGGACAATATAATTTTTTTACCAAAAATTAAAATGTCAAAGCCATGCTCTAGCCTCAACCTTAACTAAGCCTTTTCCAGCTGTCATAATCCACATTTTAAAAAGCGTTCCAAGAAATGTAAATTGTATTCTTTCCACTTGTGAAAAATCATGAAACAGATTAATGAGTTCAAATAACAGCTAAGCAAAACAAGGGTAAGAATGCAGTTCTGCAGCCATGCAATTTTGCATTAAAGCTTTACCAGTTTAAAAATCTTTATGAATTTAATTTTACTCTAAGAAAATTATTATCATACAACTTACAGATTCTAGACAAATATAAATTTTATGTTATATTTGAATTTGTAAAAAACAACTTTTCATTTATGAGTACTCATTTGAAAAATACAGACCATACCAATAATTAAACAAGGCATGTCTGTTTTATTGTTCTTTTTTTTTTTAATGAAGGTTCCTAGCCAGGAGAAGTTCTTTTTCCGCCATGGCGGCTACTCCCTGGAACATCCTACAAATTAGGATCAGTCCCAACTTCTTGGCCTTCCATAAAAGTCTTAAAACCTGGCTCTGCCAGTTGGCCTGTGGCTCGGATAGAGTTGTGTAATCCTAGAGGTGGTTGCTCGATTAAATGGACGTTCCCACCTCCATTCTATTCTATATCCCCCACTATCTTAGCTATTTCTTAAATTTAATGTATTTATTGTTACTGTTTTCATCTTTCATAATACAGTTTTATTGGGTTGCAAGTGTTCAGAATCATGTGATAACAAGATGGGTGGCAAATAATTTTAGTAAATAAATTAATTACTAGCTTTAAAAACCCAGTACGATCCTTTAAGTTCAGCTGGAGTCTGACAGTACCTTTTCCACCTAACGAATTTAATTTAAACACATAAACTTTCATGAACAGCAACATCTCATGAAGTGTACAACCAGACTTCTAATTTTTTTTGGCTACTAAAGGTTATCCTCGACTTACAGTTCATTTAGTGACCATTTGAAGTCATAACGGCACTGAAAAAACTGACATGACCATTTTTCACATTTACATCCATTGCACCATCTTCATGGTCATATGATCAAAATTCAAATGCTTGACAACTGGCTCATATTTATAATGTTTGCAGTGTCCCGGGGCCAAGTAATCCCCTTTTGCAAATTTCTAACAAGCAAATACAATGGGGAATCCAGATTCACTTAACAACCATGTGACTAACAACTGCAGTGATTCACTTAACAACTGTGGCAAGAAAGGTTGTAAAATGGGGCAAAACTCACTTAGCAACAGAAATTTTGGACTCAATTGTGGTTGTAAGTCTTGTATTAAAGGATAGCTATGGTGCATGCACAAATTAAGCAGGGTAGTCCTGGTAAGTAGTGGATGGGACACCTCCAAGAATCTCTCACCTAATGTTCCTCAATCGATCAATTGTTGTCATAAGTCAAGGACTGCCCGTATTGACTAATGTGGTTTTCCTCCAACATCAGCTATAACAAGAAGCTCTTACTTAAGATCACCCTATTTTTAAAATTCCTTTAAGTATTCTTCTGGTTTTCCAAAAGGTGTATGTTGTCCAGTAGATGGCACCACTAGCATGAAGTTCATACCATGTGTAAAAAGAATTGCAGTCTCCATTCCTTAAAGATGTACCTTAAAACATTTTGCAATGCATATGTGCACAAAATTAATAGATATGCATCACATTTGCCATGAACAGATTGTGACACTTTACAATTTTCCTAAGCGCACATACATTCGCTTAGATGTGCCATTTGTTTTTGGAGAGCTTTAATCTAGTAAATGGATAGCAGAATACAGGCTTCTTGTAATACAAATTTGACGAGTTTAAGATGTCAGAAAAACAATGTAATGTGGTTTAGGGTTTAGATTTGGATTGGAGGCCCAGGTCTTTACTTTGACTTGATAACTTAAGCTAGTCACTCTCTCTTAGCTTAACCTACCATAATGAAACTCCCATGTAAGCCCCTAAAAAATGAGCTATTCTCTTTACAAAGCCACAATTATTCATAAACATTTAAATATGATTTTGGATTTTTAAAATCAATGGAATTCTACAATTAACAGATCAAAGGAAAGAAAATGTCCCAATTTTAATGTATTCTGTGGGGTTATTTAATGTATTCTCTCTCGTTCAGAAAAATACAAATTCTTCAGTTTACTTTTTCAGTTTACTGAAGAATTTCCTCATTATGTACTGAATGTGTCCATCCAATTTAATAATGCACATTTCAATGAAGACTGAAGTTCTTCATGATTTTTTGTTGAATTGTTTAAGATGATGCAATTAATTTGACTAAAACAAGATATTGAATTATAAAATTGAAAATAGAACATGAAATCTAACAATAACTTTAATACCTTTTGAAGTTTATAGGGGGCCATAATGAGATTACGTATCCCAAGCTGAGGAATTCATTATGACTATATGCCAAATATTTTTAATTCCCCATAATTATACGTTGGAAATCAGAAGGCCTCCATTACAGGTAGTTTTCAACATACGACTACAACTAGGACCAGAATCTCAGTCGTTTAATGAAGCAGATTTTAAACGAGACCCCATGTGACTAAGTCACTCAGCAATCACAATCCCAACTCTCCCACCTCTCCCACTGAGACTGTGTGGGTTATTAAGTTGACGAAGAGAAAGAACTGCCTGTACTCCTTCGGGAGCCAGTTCTTTCACTTTGTCAGCTTAACAACCTGCGTAGTTACTAATAACTTGCAGGACACTTAATAACCTGCAGGACACTTGACAACCTGCAGGAAAGCAAGCAGCTTCCCATGCATGGAAGGGAATTCCTGCACTGGGCTGGAGAAACCAAGCTCAGATCTGAAGATCCCAGCTTTGTTTCTGCAGCCCATTGAGGATTCCACCATCACAAGGAGGTGGAAGGGAGAGAAATCCTTTGTCAGGTGACAGTAGCTTGCAATCTTCCCTGCTGACCGGGGACCAGAGAAAATTGCAAACCCCACTCAATGAGCATGGGGTGCTGGCGAACAAGTTGCCAAGCACTCAGATCATGATTACATGACCCAGAGGCAGTGCTACGTCTTCCAACAATCCGAAGAGTTTTACTGATCATAAAGCACCCTTTCCAAGCATTAATAATATCAAATGGTTAAACAACTGCTTGTAAACTGAGAACTCTCTTTATGAATGACAAACAAGCTCGGTTCTCCAAAGCTTTAGGTAAATAAGCATAAGTGTACACATATCAGGAAGGGGACTAATTCACATATAAAGGCCAAAGTACAGACACTGCTCTTTTTACCTCATAAGATCAACTACTAAAACTCTCAGTTGCCAAACAGTTTAATCCAAGTTGGAAGTCCAAGGTCATTTTTTTTAAATATTTCAGGAAAAAGTAGGAATGGTGCTCATTGTGACTAATAAAATACAGTTATCTTCCCTTTGCCCTATTTTTTTTTTACAAATATATACTAAAATATGAAGAATAACTTCAAAATCAAAACATTGTAAGTCTTGGAATAATTAGAAAAATCTATAGAGAAGCTGTGGCCTTTTTTCTCTTTTCTCTTTCTGCTTTAATAAAATTGTAATAAAATATATTGAAACATACCAAACCAGCTGTAAGTGATGGAGCAGATTGTCCTAATGATTGATTTCTCATGCGGACCAGATTTGATGATTCCCCAGATGGCTGTCCTAATGTGTGTGCCACTCCACTGTGCATACTTGTGGATAATGGAAGTAACTGCTTTCCTTTAAGGAAAAAACTCTGTTTTAGTTGTTCATTCATAAATTTGCAACAGTTCAATTATAGAATACAATGACTGAGCTTAAAGGAACAATTTTAACACAAATGTCTTAAATTACATTGGCCCTGGATAAGAATTTTTATAAAAAGAGCCCTTGATTGCGTATATTTAAAAGATGCAGCCAAGGTGTCATGCCCACATCAGAGCCTGAATCAGAGGTTGAGGGGGCATCTTCACTGGCTTCAGAGAAATGTGGGGAGGAGCAGGACGAGGCAGCCCAGGGCCCCTCAAGATTGGGATGGCTTGTTAACAGGGAGGAATAGGGGCCGGATGACCGAGGAAGGGCAAGCAATGGAAATGAGGAGCGATGGAGCTCAGGCGATGAGCAAAGACTACCACCTCCTGATCCCCGAGCACGGAGAGTGGAGAGAAGGTGGCAACAGCACAGGCTGACCCGATGACTCAAGAGGAGAATGCCCTGCCCCTCTTCATAAGGCACACCTGGGGACTGAGATTTAAGAAGACGCTGTGAGGAAGGGCACTTGTCAGGAACAAATGCTGAATTTGTAGGGTTTTGTGTGCCACTGCAGACATTTGGAGTTTGCAGGACTGCTTGCTTCTTCCTTGCTTCGTGGACTCAGTGCTTCGTCCTTGCTTCGTGGACACATTTTTTGTTCCTTGCTTCATGAACTTATTCTTTGTTCCTTGTTTCATGGACTCATTCCCCTGTACCTTTGCTTTGCTGGACTGTGAGTAGCCAGAGGTTGCTGTATGTATGTGCACCTGCTTTGCTCTGGGACTTGCCAAGAACGTGGGAGCGTTTGGGGGAAATTTGGAGCATTAAAGGGGAGTTTCAACTCTCAGGTGACTGTGTGGCCTTCGTGCCTTGTCCGGGGTCATCAACAAGGTATCAACAAATCTTTATTTGCGATATGAAACTAGATTGTGTATATCTGCAAATGATTTAATCCTGCGATATTATATTGCTACTATATACTCTTTTCTTTTATGTACACCGAGAGAGTATGCACCAAGACAAATTCCTTGTGTGTCCAATCACACTTGACCAATAAA
>JANHFM010007861.1:0-12134 GCA_032468115.1 Grayia smithii | reverse complement strand
CAACTCTGTTATTCTATTCTATTCTATTCTATTCTATTCTATTCTATTCTATTCTATTCTATTCTATTCTATTCTCTGAAGGGATGCATAAAGAATACATATCCTGTTCTATATTTTTCCAGAGTGAATAACATGAAATAATGGTTTTAACTTACTGGAAGACAGGTTTTGATTGAATATTTGTAGCAGGAGTGTGACAGAATAATGAATTATTATGGGAGGCTGTGGGCAACCTGTTCACTGGCTGTGTTCAAGCGAAGGCTGGACAGCATCTATCATGGATGATTTAATCCTGATTCATGGATGGAGGAGTAGGTTGGACCTGATGTCATAAACAACCCTTCAACCTTATGATTTTATGATTTACCAGAGTGGCCTTGTCATCCCAATTCTACTTTCTTTGTGTGTGTGCATGTGCCTGAATTTCATACCCTGGTCCTACTTTATACAGTCCCATCCTGCTATTTTTCTACTCAAACTATATAGCAGCTGCAAAATACAGAGCAATGTATCACTGTGTCAGCAGCTCCTTCTGTCACTACGTCAAGAGATGTGTTCCATTAAAGATCACTAGTGAGGAAGACCCAAATCAAAGTAGGCAGAGCTTGCCTGCTTTCATAATTTTGTTCTCTAAGGAAAAATAAAGAGCTGGAAGAGTAGAAATAATGAAGAAGTATTATCTTTGTGATAAATGTTGGCATGAAGTCCCTGGCTCACACATGCCTTTTACCAATTAGGAACATTTACCTTAGATTAAGCTATCCTTTTCTCATTTTTCACTGAGATATAATAAAGTTCTACTTTTGTAGATTAAAAATGAGTTACCCCTTGCTATTCCCAGAATTCTCTCCTCTTATTTTTTTTGAAATAGCATTTAGACTTATGTACTGCTTCACAGTGCTTTACAGCCTTCTCTAAAAAGTTTACTAGAGTCAGCATATTGTCTACAATAATCTGGGTTCTCTTTTTATTGACCCAGAAGGATGGAAGACTGAGTCAACCTTGACTGGATGAGAATTGAACTGCAGGCAGCCAGCAGTCAACAGAAGTAACCTGCAGTACTGCATTCTAACCACTGCACCACCACAGCTCCAAAAATTGCTACTCAAGACTAAATAGGTAGCTAACATGAAACATACTGATAGTCAATCATATTCACTTCTATTCATCAGTAAGATGTTTATTTTATAGCTAATCTTAATCTGAACAAAACATTAAAAGACAATAACCATACATGAGTAAGGTTAGCTTATCTGGTTTAGGAAAGCAATCCAGAAGTTCGGAATTGAACTAACCTAATCCAGATCATTTCAATTTGACCCATCTTGATCCTCAGAATCAATACAACAGCTTCTATGCTATTGCTCTTTGCAATGTTTTAGAATTTCAGAGTAATGTATGAAGACTGGAGTTTTGTAAAACTAGGACTGGAATACTATTACTTTGGATCCAACTACTTTAAACTGGGTTAATCAAAATTATCCTTTTCTGTCCCATGATCTGATTTTCATTTTTGTACAATCCACATAGCTAGCAGCTCACATTCCTACAACCTTTTGCTATGGGTTACTTCAATATGATTTCCTTTGTGCTAATAAAGATGTTTAGGATCTCAGCCACAAGCACTGCAGTTTTAAGAAATGTTGGAAGTCATTTCAATTATTACTTGCTTTCTGACTGAAAAACCTAGAATCAATATAGTTAGAATGAGCTGATTAGGCTATTGAGTCCAGTCCCTTGTGTGGTGAAAGAATCCAAATAAAATTACCTCAGGCTGAGGACTTTCTAGCCTATGCCTCTCTAGAAAATTAAATCTACTGCTGAATTGATCTTAACATTGGGAATCTTTGCCAACATTCATTCTGAATCTGCCTTTTAAAATAGAATAGAATAGAATTCTTTTAATTAAAAGATATTCCTAAATGTATTTCTGGTAATAATTCTCAGAGGAGCTTATTATCTTCATTATGTCCATTGGACTCTAAATCTAACAGAATTTCTTGGAATTCAAAAATTATTTGTTGCATTAGTTCTTTTATAACTGTTCCTAGCTGGCCATAACAGGGTACAAGGAGGTAGTAAAAAAAAGCTTCTATTTTACTGTACTAGTTAAAAAACAACTTTATAGATGTGGCTTACCGTAGAATTATTTTTTTTATCATGGATGCTGCCATTTGGTTAATCATGTGTGTGTGTGTGTGTGTGTGTGTGTGTGTGTATGTATGTATTTTCTTTTTTTTTTCTTTAGCACCTGGTTTACTCAAATATGGGAGGGAGCATACTGCTTCCCTTTCACCCTTCAGTCCCATCCCAGGAACCATCCAGGCAGTTGTTTTCACAACAAACTATTTCCAGTCAAATATATTTGTTTTCTATTTTGCTGAGAAGATGAGAGCTAAATAGCTTGAAATAGATCTATACTGGTCTCTCTTATTATTATTTCTTTCTCAGCAAAATAGAAAACATACACACACACACACACACACACACATATATACATATTTGTTTTCTGAGGTTTTCGCGGGTGTTTTTATATAGGTCTTTGGTCATTCGGGTTTTCTTCTACGTAAAACGAAGCTGAAGACACCAGCCTAAAGATGACCAATGAGATTTCATCGAAACATTACCCAGATACTTCCAATTTTACATGGGAGAAAATCCGAATGACCAAAGAGCTACATACATACATACATACATACATACATACACACACACACATACATGTACGCACACACACACATATATATATATATATACACATACATATACATACACACACACACACACACAAAACAAAGTAAAGAAAATCAGCAATATTAATTTCACTGAAATAATGTTTTGAAAGCAGCAAACATTTTTGAAGAATAGATATGTGTTTGGATAATTGGCATGTATCATTTTTGGAATTTGTTGTGAACAATGGAAAATAAACTTAAGTTATGTTGTAGGATATATCAACAGCATGTAGGTTGTTAGATTCGGCGCAGGGAAAGAAGAGGCGGCAAGCGCCAGTCCGTTCAGCACTTTATTTCTCTACTGCTATAGTAACAAGCAGCCGGCAGGCTGCCGGGGATTGACTTTTAAAGAGCTCCAGCAAACTAACCAGCCAATGACAGGTGTTTAAATTTCCTGCCACTTGATTAGCCAATCAGCGGCGGGCATGCAAAAGAAGGGGGACGTACCAGTACGTAACACCGGTTATACTGAAGATCTGTCCAAAACTGTTACTGCCTTCCTCTTTAAGGATGTGGTCAAATTCATATTATTCTAAATCTCTTTCTTATGATTTCTACATTCCCAGGAATTAACAACTATTTTATTTCCTTTTTTCTCAAGACCAGTACTAAATACTTCTATAGTCCTTGGCTCAAATCTAATCAGCAGTCAGGTTCTTAAAATGTAAATTTATGAAAATCCTTCATCCCAAGGTGCACCTCAAATACTTCTGTGGTTCTTAGATTACAGAACAACTCTAGTCCAGCATATATCTTCTAAACTAGTATAAGGAAAAATAAAAATAAAACAAAAGGTACCCAGCACCTTTTCACTAAAATTTAGAAAACTCTTTATGCAGTCTTGGTGACATTAATCAATTTTTATCTTCTACGCCAGAGAGGAGACTCTAAGAGGACAGTATTTAGAAAACATAAGGAGGTTTATTTATGCCAGTGTGAAGACTCACTTTTTCACAGGAATGAAAATAAAAGAAAAAATAAAGTCATCTTTAGCGTTGCTTCACTAGGAAGATATGCAAGTTTGTGAGAAATACTTCATGAATTGGATACATTTTGTCTAGCAGTGGATGACTTCACAATGTCCTCATAAATTTCATTAAAGGGCAAACATTCTACCTGGCAATTGTTAGGGAGATTGACCATATGTTGAGGTTCCATACCTAAAAGTATAACCAGATCAGATCAACCAAAACCTTACAAAATAACATTTTCCAACAGTGAGATGGTTAAAAGACATATTTAACTGAGATTGGAAACAGAAGGAGGAAAAAAAGGAGACTGAGCTTTTACTATCTGTGGTAGACAAAGAAATCAAGACACGAAACAGAACTGACTGTTGGTTTTTTCATCACAACTTCAAGTAAATGTTTGAAGCCACCATTTTGAATGCATCACATTCATTAACAACTCCTAAATGTAAGTCACTCATCTGTCTTTTTTTTTTTTTAAAGGAAGCTGGAACTTTCATTGTTATAATAATGTTCAATGCTTAGCAGCTGGCTGGTTTAGTTAGAAGCTACAGGTGCTTCAGAGGGATAACCACCTGTTCTCTATAATGGAGAGGAAGGGAAAAAAGACTATTGTACAAGCAATTATATTACATTAATTGTATCAAAGTGAATAAATTGGAATTGTTTAAAATCCTGGCTTTGTATTTTTCTTTTTTCTTTTTGTCAAGACAGAATTAATAGAGCAAAGGGATTCCAGGTGAAACCTTTTAAATAAAGATAGGATAACACAAATTTGATTCTTTTGATAAAGCATGCAGAAGAAACAATCTCTGGGAATTTAATGTGTTGATATTTCAGAGAGAAATATTGAACGGGCTGTCTCCCTGTGTTACTTTGAGCATGTAGACGGCTTTGCTTCTATCAGATGAAATCTCATTGACAATATACTCTTCAGTATTTTAGATCTCCCTGTCTATTTATATTTTAGTTTGCAACACTGACTTACTGGTAGTCTCACAAGCTTTCCAAGAACAGAATGAAACTTAATTATATGTTTATGTCACTTTAGATTTTTGTACAAAATGTCTAAAGATGCAGTTTGGGCTTGCATGTGAAAGACCTATGTGAATGTTAACAAAAGTTAACAAAATATTTCAAGACAGCAAGTTATCGGGATGGATTTCAATATAATTACTAATCCCCTTTTTATTGAGCACAGGAGGAAATATCAGCAAATGATATCTGTGTTCATGATACTCCCTGAGAATATACCAACCCAAGAGATAAAAGTCTATTTGCTGGGTTTTTGTTACTGTGATTTGTTCAGGGTAATGAAAATTTTATTTTACTTCAGTCTCTATAAACTATGTGCTGAAGGGAAAAGTAAAGTCACAGAGCTATTTCATGCCTTGTGATGAAGAGCTTGGTGATTTGGAGTGACTTAGCCTAAAAACCTATCCTAAGAGTCTTTTCTTTTAAACAAGAGAAGAAAATAATGCCATTTTCAAAAGGGAAGTCTTAATAGTCGTATACCCCAGTTTAAAGTTCTGTTCAGTCTAGTGTGTTTCTTAATGTGTAGTCTTTTATATCTGGGCTTCTCCCTTTATTTTGCGTGGATGTAGTTGGCATCTACATGTGCAAAAGCAGGAGACACATAAGGCTATTTCAATGTGCTAATCTTATTTTGACCCTGATCAATTATATCAGATACCTGACTGGAGTTTGTACTAGAAAGTAGCATGCAGTGGAAAGAATGCAAAAATTAGTAGTATTGGCTGCCTAGGAAAAATGCACAAACCTTACCCGTTTCCACAACTGAATTCAGATTGGACTCAAGGATTTCTTTTACAGACTCATTCAGGTCCTGATCAGGTTTGGCTCTTCTTAATTTTAGCAAGGATACTGTTTAAATTAGAGCTTTCTAATGTTGTATGCTTGAATATATTAGTGAGATAATGGGGCAAATGTAAATGGTAGGGCTACTATTATATTAGTTATATTATATTAGTTATATTATATTAGTTATATTATTATTATATTATATTAGTTATATTATATTAATTATATTATATTATTATATTATATTAGTGCTTTTTAGCTTCTTTTACAGAAAGGAGAAGCAGGATATAATTTTCATGTGAAATCATCTGTGTTCAAGAGGAAGCTTCAGACAAATCAAAAAGTGGTTCATCTAAAGTTTTGAGCAAGCAAAGTCAAAAATAGCAATGCAGCTAGAAAAACTAATACGAGTGGAATCCACTGGATCCTATTGGCTGTTCTCTTCAGCCATGATGACTTGTCCAGTGTATTGGGAAAGGAAACATAGCATTGTGTAACTAACTATAAACAAAGTATCATCACTACCGTAGTATGATTGGTTTCAGTGGAGTGGATCTTCTGCCAATGAAGAGCATCAGCCTAATACTTTGCACAGCAGATTATAGTCCTTTCATGCATAATAAAAGACTAGTATAATGATAAAACATGGACTTACTAAGTAGCATCCCCTGGTTCCTTGGTTTTAAGAAGATGCCAATATTGCAATATGAAAAATTTCCATAATCCCTCAAATTGAGCACCTTTTGCTTGTGATGAATGCTTTTCACAAGTAAGACTGCCGATAACTGGGGAAAAAAATCCAAGTGATTATGGGAATCTGCCCATACTGACTGGTATGTTTACACCAGCATGTTTAATTATTTTATATAATTATATATGCTTTATTCAACAGAGAGAAAAGGATATAAATAATGAAATATTTCCCAGACACAGGAACACTGAGGCAAGTTATATGAGTATATAGGATATTTGCATTCCCTCCTGGAAATAAAACATTTGCTGTAAATGGTTTTTTTTTTCTACATTAGCAGAAGTGATTTTAAAAAAGAGTTTCACAGAAAGTATCAGTCAAATAGTCAAATGAGAGTATATATAGGAGCACAAACACATTTGTAGATTTGCTGAAGAGACAAAATAATGTTTGCTGGCAAGGGAGCTTTTCAGCCTGAGACAATAATATTGATACTACAGTACAAAATTTTTATTATACAATTATCCTTCTTCATTCATGGGATTTTACCTGGTGACAATCTTGTTATCTTTTATTTGTAACTATTCTGCATTGATCTAGTAGCAAATTTTGGCTGATTTCTTTTTATTAGTTGCTTTTTGTTACTCTATTTCTTTGTTTAGGTAAATATTTTATTTGGGGGGGGGGACATTATTTCTGCTGCCTTCCTGCCTCATTTGTTTTGATCACTTATAATATTTCCAAATACAGGTTACAGATATTTTAAAGTTCCTAAAAGTTTTAGCTATGGTTTAAGTAAATCAGGCCAAATATCAGATGGAGTTATTTTTATAATTTTCCAGATTAAAAAGTACAATAATCCCGTTTCTTTGCTTCACACCTACACCTTGCTAAGCATTGACTTTACCTCTGATGCTTGCAGGTAAATTGCCAACTGTGAATTGTCTTTTCATAGAAGCTAAGCCCCATTCATAATCTTCTGTAAAACCTCTGACTAAGGGCAGTGCTTAGGCAAATCATAGGAAGTGACTCAATCACAGCAATCAAGATGACCATAATCACAGTTGTATTGAATAGTAAGCTGTAGATCCCAATTTCAATCAGCAGGACTTGAGAAATCTGATCAACACTAGGGTGTATGGCACAAAGCCCTGCAGTTTCAATTCCCACTAAGGTGAGACTGGCCAGAACCTCTGACAAATGGGACATCACCATCTGTTTTTCTTGGAAGATGAGAGAACAGCAGTGTTAGCTATTGAAATATTTACTTAATGGAAAGAAGAAAAGCTGTGGTACAGCTTGCTGACCAGGAAGGTGACAGAAACAGAAAAAGAAAGAAAAGAACAAGCACATTATTCCCTTTTCCCTGACTTCCAAAAGAATATGATATTGATGAATATTTTCAGTTGCAGTTGGATAACTGACAGGAAAATAATTGTCTACAGAATTCCTTTGTAGATAGGCTCAAAATATTTCATGTGTCCCTCTTTTCACACTCATGGAGGTCAAATGGCTTGAAATAGCTATCTTGTCTCTTCAACTTAGCAAGCAATTTCTGAGATGAGGTTATTCCCTTTCTTGCAATCAGAGCTGAAAAAATGTATAATTATGAATGTCTGACATTGATTCCTTGCCCTTCAGGTGACCCAATTTTACTGAAAGCATGAGATTGTTAATTTTCACACATAAGTGGTTAAAATAATTCAGCTTGTTACAATGGCTTCACAACACATGCAAAAACGCTAGACGTTTTGTTCTGCAGCTATAGCAGACTAATTAAGATATGCCACACAAAATGTATTCTGACAACTCGAATTGCTACAATAATGGAGCTTGGATCTACATTCCTAGCAGCTGTTACACTGAATGAGGTTTTCAAATCCAGGCTGATTATCATTTTTCATTAGGATTTTATCGATGGATTTCTCTTTATTAGTTAAAACCCATCACTATGGACTAGATTTTTGTGTATTATTTGTAAGATGCTCTGAGAACTATTATTAGTACACTGAATGAATAAATATAGAAATAAATTATAGCTTCCAAAGGTTTTATCTTAGTTATAAGATAATCATAATTATCAGAAGTATCTATTTTTAGGGTTCCTTGCAAGATATCCAAAAGCACTAGCATGACCACAGGCGCTTTTGTTAATTCCTATTATGTCAACACAAAGTTACTGTTTAATTTTATCTCTCTCTCTCTCTCTCTCTCTCTCTCTCTCTCTCCCCCTCTCTCTCTCTCTGTCTCTCTGTCTCTGTCTCTCTCTGTCTCTCTGTCTCTGTCTCTGTCTCTGTTTCTCTCTGTCTCTCTGTCTCTCTCTCTCTCTGTGTACAATATATAGAAATTAAATATATGTACAATTTAAAGTTTTAATATGAACATTTGTATACAAAATAAAGTTTACTGCTGAATTGTGCAGGGCATTTTAGAAAGATTACAGTGGTAGCTATTGCTTGCTTAAAAAGCATTTTGCAAAACTTTCTTCATAAAACGTCTACATGAGTTCTTTCTAATCTCCTTTTAGTACTTCCTGTCTAATCTAAAGATTATAAAGATTTCTTTATATGCTGGAATCTTTCTAGCTGTTGGAGAATTTGAAATTCAGCTCTTTTAGAAAGATCACTTTATTTCCATGTCTCAAGATCACCTTCTTGAATCAGGGTGGGTTTTTTTTGTTTTTTTTAAAATCTGATTTTGAAACAAAATTTTGTTTCATAAAGTGGTTGTCTGAAGTCTTTCAGAACCATTGTCAGTCTTTCATTCTTGTTATACTATGGCATGCAAACCTGCTATTGTAAAAGTATAGGAATGTGTAACTGCTTACGTGTGGTTGAATTCCAATGTCCACCAATATGCAGAAGTTATAGTTCAGTGCAGATTCTCCAACTATGTTATATACAAAGTGATTGAAAAATGCTGTCCAAATTTATTACTCTTCTTTAATGGAAGCTTTCTATCAACATTTACCCAGTAAAATACCTAGATCTATCAGGTCCATGCATCAAGAGAATATAGGATGATCTCCTATACCTCTTTCATTCTGTTTCTGGCTTACTTTATACAAAGGTGTTAGGTCTACCTTTAAAGGTGTAAGGTCTACCATTAACTCTACTTAGATTGAGTTTTGCAGACCCAGTCAAAGTCAACCAGATGTCACTCTATCTTTTTTTTTTAAGTCCCTAAGAAATGACAATCAAATTTTTGACCATTTACATTTGATTTTTAAAAAGGTAATAAGAATCCACTGGATTCTTGGAACTTGGAATCCAAACCATAATCTACAATATTTCAAGTACAAGTATGGAGGTTGATGTAACAAGTTTTCTGAGGATTTGATCATAAATCATGATGGAATAGTATAACAGAGTTGGAAGGGACCTTGAAGATCTTCTAGTCCAACCCCCTGCTTAGGCAGGAAAACCACCATGTTCCCTTCCTAAAATAATACTCTCCCAAATGTTTCCATTGGCATATCGTATCTCTGTCTGCTAATTTAGAAATATGTCTTCTGGGAAAAGGCGATTACTTCAGCTTTGTTTGTCAAGTTATGGGAACACTTTAGAAAATTTAAGACAAAAGAAAACAGCAATGAATTCAATCAAAACCTTGAAATGGCACATATTTTTAGCTTTTTCATTCTTCTAAGAAAAGTATTTGCTATATGTCACTGTTTACCGTCGTGGCAAGTTGGAAAAGCCTAGAGATGAAAAGGAAAAACAATTGATTCAATTCTATAGTCAGTCATGGAGTTGTTGTTTTTTTAAAGGCATTAAATTTTCTTCAATGTCATGAATATGAATGGAGTGTCAGCTCCCCTACTCTAAGAGTTCATACAGGTGGCTTTTTGAAAATAAAATAAGGAAAATGTAAATACCTGCACCAGTCATTTTTTAAAATAAAAGCTGATTGAAATTGCTGTTGCAAGAGGAAATCACATTAACAGTTATTACTCTGTTGATTCATTTTTCTTTTTACTATGCAAAAGGAAGGTTTCTCCCTTGAATGGTCCTGTTGCTTTGACAAGGCTTCAAAATCTGTCAGATGGTGGGATGAGAATCCTAACAAGTTGCAAATGACATTCAAGTTTAGCAAGGCTTCCTGTTTGTTGACAGCTTTCTAGTAATTGTCTACAGTGCTGACATTTAAATAAAGATGTGTACATTTAGAGAATGCAGTCGAAGGTAATCTTGCTTTTATTGGAGACTTGTGGTCCATTTAAAAAACTGCTTGTAAACTTTTGATGATGGAGAACACAGCCTTTTCAACATATAAGTATTCAGGATCAAAACAGAACCAGCAAATTAAATTTTGAAGAAAGTAGCATGAATATTTATAATAAAATATAATAAGTGTCTTTTTCTTGCTTGGGAAATAAAACAAAGTGCTCTGGGTTGCAATTTTTTTTTTAATGTGTAGAATTTCTTTGAAAAAGTATTGGTTCCACTTCTGGGAGCCACACTTTCACACTAACTGGAATAGGTTCAGAGAATAGCAGTGGGGAAGGCTATTTTTACTGGAAATTCAGTTTTACTAGGAGACATTAAAGGAGTTGGAACACATAATATAATTGTAACAAATTCTCTCACAGTAGAATGCAGAACATAGAATAATAAATTTTAGTTAGATGTAACCTATTCCAACTCAATGATAAAAAATTATGATTGTTTAAAAATATGATTTCACTTTTGTGGTTCTGTAAAATGGTTAAATTCATAGATCTCAGATGGATCAATGTTTTTAGTCTTGAAAGCTCAATGTTACTTCCAGGTTCAAGGCAGTATATCCCAAATAACAATGTCAGGGAAACAACAGTGGGAGAAGGATACGTTGACCACCTTATGCTTGGGAATGTCCCATAAAGACGTGGTTGATTATGATGAGAAAATACTGGTTTAGAATTAGTTGTGGTTTGGTTTGTGTGGGCTATTTTTATGAACTTATGAAGTAAACGCTCTATGTCTAGATGTCTCATTAGAATTCAGAATGCTACATCAGACCTGCATTTTTAGTGGCCTTCAAATGTCTTCTGCATAAGCAAAATGAAGAAATCCCCTTGAACATTTTAATTGGAGACATCAATGCACCATTTTGAATGGATCAATCTAATGATCCGAGTCAAAGCAGCTTGATTCAAGAAGTTACCACTTTATGTAGGCATATTAAAACTCATTAGCAGTTCTTTATCCTAAGCTCCTTATGGAGGTTCTACATTTTTTATCATTCCAGTGCCCTATAGCTTTTATGCTGCCCAAAATAAGTTTCAAATATACATGATGGCTTTTTTCAGATTTTAAATGCAACAGAAGTCAAATGCAAATGAAGTCCCTTTAGTTTTTTTAAATGTGTGCTTATGACAACCTATGCTAGACAAGTCCATATTGTATTTAGTTTAAGATTCTGTGTTCCAAAGTAACTCATCAGATGCATATAGGAGAATGACTGCTCTCTTCTATGGTTACAGTGTAGTATGTAGTATTTGAAGGATGCTGCCAATCATTGAAGAAATGGTAAACAAGTGGTAAGAGAAATAGCCAGATTTTTCATGATTTTTCATCCAGTCCTTTTTAAATCTGTCCAAACTGGGGACTAACTTCATTTTGACAGTAGAAAATTCCACATATTAACCATAGAAACAAACAAATAATAAAAGGGAAAACCTTTTAACAATATCTCTGAACACATTTCTGGACTGTAAATATCTGGATATCCACTGGGTAGTAGCACTGAATTTGTTTTGACTATATCCCTTTGCAGTTGTAACCATTTTGAGTGGTTACCTGGAATTCTGTAGCCCAGATATGCTGTGCCTACTTCCCCAATAATCATTGTTGTGTCTCCTGCCCCTGAGCATGCCCTACCCTTGGAGGAGGAATCTGAGGATGAAGAAGAGGAACTAGCAAGGCCTCCTTCTCCAGG
>JANHFM010007859.1:314542-329094 GCA_032468115.1 Grayia smithii | reverse complement strand
ATTCACTTAACAACTGTGCTACTAATTTAACAACTGCAGTGATTCACTTAACAAATGTGGCAAGAAAAGTCATAAAATGGGGCAGGACTCACTTAACAAATTTCTCACTTAGCAACATACATTTTGGGCTCAAGTGAGGTCATAAGTTGAGGACTGCTTAGCTTTGAGAACTGAATTATGTAGTTCCTCACATTTGGAACTGGTTGTCATCTTTTTCTAGAATATTCTTATGACTTCTCTGTCCAGCCCAGTGTTTCTCCACCTTGACTACATGAAGATGTGAGGACTTCAACTCTCAGAATTCTGAGAGCTGAAGTCCTCAGAGTCTTCAGGTAGCTAAGATTGAAAAAACACTGCTCCAGTCTATTGCTCTGGAATTCCCAAGTGTCTTCACCCATCCAAACGTGACTTGCTTTACTTCTGAGTTCAGCCAACAAGTGCTTCTATTTGGCTGTTTCTTTCAATATAGTTGAGATTCACATAGGAGTTTTTGCTTGTAAATGCTATGGTGCCATCAGCCACCATGGCTGAATCTCCTAATTAGCAGCCTCACTTTCCTGCTACAGCAGCTCTTTTTCACACCACCTACTCCAGCCCAGGCTCAAATAGAACCATGTAAATATCAAGGTTTTGCATGAAACACAAACACACATTTGAAGCGTTCGCCAAGATCTCACATAGGTGAACCACTCGATCCATTTACAAGTTTTAGATTTCAACTCCCATCAACCCATGTTGGGAAGGAATTGTGGGAACTACCATTCAAAGTAGCTGAAGGGCACTAGATTTTTCATCTCTGATTTGAACAATAGCTGGAATCAGTGGTGGGTTGCTACCTATTCACCCTGGATTGGGCAAACCGGTAGCAGTGGCAATGGGAGGCTCTGCCCACCCACCCGGACATCTCTGTGCATGCACAGAAGCGGCGCACATGCAGAAGCGGCACACATGCATGTGCTCACGAGCGAACAGGTAGCAACGGGATTTGAAACCCACTACTGGCTGGAATCCAAAATACATTTCATCATGTTCACTATTTGGATAACTAGATAAAGGGAGGATGGAAGGTAAACAAAAGGCACCTTACCACAGTGAGGGTTGTTGTGACCATAATGGAGGGGAGACATTTATTTATACAGGCTATTTAAATAGATGGCCACCTTGGATAACAAATTCTGGGAGGCAGGAAGAGATCCATAGGCAAATACATAATCTGCCACAGCCACCTAAGCTTTTAGGTGTGTTGGATGGCATAGATTCATTGCTAGTCTTAAAACAGCCCTGTTTTTGTATACGAAAGGAGCTATCTTAGTCCTTGTCTTAAAAAACAAATGATCTCTGAACTGATAAATTAAGTAGGGACAACAAGTTGATTGAAGCCTTTTTTTGTCCCTAGAATATTATGGCTTGATAAGATTCAGATTTAACTAAGAATTTGCAAAACAGCTGCTACTTGCCCTTGGGAAATTGGGCACTTGCAGAATGGCTAATGTTTCCTTATGATCTATATAAACAAAATGTCATTCAAAGATTGGCAGGGGTTTCTTACACTTGGCAGCAGCAACGTGAGCTAATACGCATTACCTCCATACCAAAGATTATATGTAGAGACATAAGAAGCTGAGTTAGGCAGACTGCTCTGGCCTACCTCACCCAAGACTGTCAACTTTGATTAGCAGCTCTCTCCCCAGCTTTGCTTCTAGCCTTGGTCCTGTAAGTGGAAACTGCTTAGCTAGAGAAGACAGAGATGTGCTGTGCTATCAAGCGCCACTATTCCCTGTTGGCAAGCATCGTAAAAATCACTAGGAGGAAAACAGAGCTAATGGCAGGCAACCCAATATGCATTTCAGATGAGGGTTTTTCATGGAGGACCACCCTCTGTGTTCAACCAAACGTCCATCTCTGTGTTAGTTCTAAAGATGTGCCTGCTTTCAGCATTAAACAACCTCCTGCAACCTGAAATGCTGATCTTCGTGTTATCTAAGTCTGAAGATGAATATCCATTCATCCAGCCAGCCAGGCATATACAGTGAGAGTTTGTGTATGCAGGCATACAATAAAACAATACTTTTGAGCACAGAATGGGGGAAGCAAAGAGCTAAATAGGGCACTGAAGGCTCATCCTCTAAATACACACACACATACAAAAAAAAGCATGTTTACTTCCTGTGTACATGATTTGCCAGATGTAGGATTTTCTGCAGTCCCCACATGCTTTCTGTCTCTTCAATCCTTTGAAGGTACAGTGACTTGCTTTTCTTTAATCTCTCTCTCTCTCATTCCATAATCTTCAGGATGCTGAAAACTGAGACAGTTCTGAAACGCTGCTTCTCTTTTCACTGCTCATAAGCAAAGGGTGAATTAGGAGACACTGAACATTGACAATAGTCTTTCTACTCTACTGTGCTTGACTTCAGGAATTTATCTATGGAATTTGTGGGCTCCTGGAAATCGTGGAAAGTTTTAAGAAGAAGATGGCCAGCCACCGCTCAGGGAATGCTTTAATTCATTTTCCTTCATGCTGTTGAAGGTTGAATTAGATGAGCTTTATGGCCCTTTCCAATTCTACAATATTGTGATGGCTCTAAGCAAAAATGCTGTTGGTAGTGGGAGAGCTTACTAGCCAAATCACGCCATTTCCTTGTCTTCAAAATATAACCCTCTTCCCATATCTGCTACCTCTTAAGTCATATGGGAACTGCAACTAATACCTTTTTAATACTTTTTAAAAATAAAAATAAAAACAGAGTCATGAAATTAGGGTATGGAGAAATTATACAGAAATTGTGTTAATTAATCCATTAATAAAACAGGCAAAATTGTCAGCAATACTCCTAGAGTGGAATGGGCCCAGGATGAGATGGATGTTGAATTAGAAAATGCTGGACTGTGGCTCCCTAGCCTGATGTCGACATCACAAAAATGTATCCCAGTTTAATCATAATGTAAATCAGTCTTCCCAGCATAGCATCTTCCGCTGCCTAATGCCATGCTGTCCACATCAACCAGAGCAGTTATTCTGGAAGCTACTCATTTGGGAAGGATGAAGGACATTTTTCTGGGAGCAAAGAAAAAAAAAAAGATTGCTATTGTCAGCTTTTCCTAACTAGTCTGACATGCTGTTTCCCATCATAAACACACCTAGAGAAAAGAGAATTATAGAGGCTTAAACACCATGTTTTTCTAGTCCAGGCCGGGGGAATAAAATGTAGGGATGAAAAAGTTGCCCTCGTTCTCTATCTCCTCAGTTCTCTCTCTTTACTGAGCTGTATTTTGGAGCAGCATGGAACTGTTTGGCAACCGGACGTCATCCTACTGCCGCTCTCCACTGTTATTTTTAGACCCATTTCCGACATTGATTGGCAATTATCACAATGGCCAATCATCACAACAGGGGCGCCAGAATGAATTGGCTAGAGTTCAATTTGTGCATGCACAGATGTTGGCCAAAGAGCAAGAATTAACAGCCACTGCACCCCTCTCCCAGGTACCTGCAATTAATGAATTAAAGCAAAACTGGGCCGAAAGTCAGCTGGTTGGTACAACCACTCAAGTTGGGCCACTATTTTAGAATTACAAGGCAACTGGGAACCAAACACAGATGCTACAAAAGTAGATGCTACAGCCCCCACATTTAAGTATTTAGCCACATTTAATCAATGTTTTAGTACAATCATTACCAGAACT
The DNA here is from genome assembly GCA_032468115.1 of Grayia smithii. Lineage (NCBI taxonomy): Eukaryota > Metazoa > Chordata > Lepidosauria > Squamata > Grayiidae > Grayia > Grayia smithii. The sequence goes on along the minus strand of JANHFM010007859.1, from coordinate 325,407 downwards.
GTAATAGACCAGATACAAAGAAAGAAAGAAAGAAAGAAAATCCCTTAAATTCTCAGTTGCTGCCCACTTCCAAACAAGTCAGGCTAATTAAACCTCTTTCAGGAGTTTTATTCACATAGCATGCCAAACCTTAAACTGGATTAATAAAACATCACAGAAAAGGCTGTGCCCAAACAAATAAACCATGCTAAGACAATGGGCTGGCTTCCCACTGCACACTAAAGACCTCAATGCCCAAGCTCCTCTGAGCCCAGTCTGACAAACTGTGTGAATCTATCCACAGTGTGAGCAACCACAGGACCTTGGACAATTTGCTGACAAAGTACCCCTACGCTTTGGTTCCTTACAACTTTAAGCTCTCAAAATGTGTGCTGAATGGAGAGACAAGTTTGAACCTATAGGACCGTGATGGCGAACCAATGGCATGCATGCCACAGGAGGCACGCAGCGCCCTCTCTGTGGGCACGTGAGCCGTCGCCCCAGTCCAACTCCACCATGCATGCACGCACCGGCCACCTGTTCATCAGGTCTCTGCCGTGCTCGTGTGGGGGTGGGACGCATGCGGGGGCGTGCACACTTGCATAGGGGGCGCGTATGGGGGGGCATGTTCAGGGGGCCGTGCGCGCCTGCGTGGTGGGCAGGGGTGTGCAGGGGGCCGTGCACGCATTGCATTTGGGGTGTTCAGCCGTGCGCTTTGGGCACTCAGTCCGGAAAAGCCCTACATGGCATTGACCCAGGGTACTTGCAGGACCACCTTCTGCCTTCATCCCACCGCCCCGTGCGCTCGCATAGGGCTGCACTCCTCAGGGTGCCGTCAGCCAGATATTGTTGACTGGCGGCGCCCAGAGTGAGGGCGTTCTCTGTGAGCGCGCCAACTCTCTGGAACACATTACCCACCGACTCCGGACAGCCCCAGATCTCCGTTCCTTCCTCCGTGATCTGAAGACGTGGCTTTTTAACCAACAAGGCTGACGTGATGATATTTTATTGATTGTTTTAATTGCCATTTTAATTTTTAATTTTATATTGCCTGGGGTTTTAATTTTAGTATTGCATTTATGATATAACATTTCGCACTTTTAATGTATTTATTTTTGTATATTTTTGATTGTGTGAGTCGCCCCGAGTCCTTTGGGAGAAGGGCGGCATATAAATGCAATAAATAATAATAATAATGTTCAGTGAGATGGGCAGGCATATAAATTTGTTAAACAAATAAAATACACTCACAACTTAATTTGCCAAACTTCTATGGAAGGGATTTTACAAAATTTTAAAGAGAAACATAAATATTGTAGCAGCCATTATCGTGCACAAATCAGGGGTAAAATCTTCTGAAGTCTGCTACCAGTTCTGTAAGTCTGCTACTGAGCACACGCTTCATGCACATGCATGCCTGAGGCACCCCCACACAGCGCTAAAAAAGGAACAGTTTGAAGCCTTCTGAGCCTGCAAAGGTAAGCAGAACAGCAAGGGGGGAAATCTGCTGTGCCACGCGATTTAGATTAGCTAGAAAGCAGGAAATCCGACGATTCTAGCTAATATAAATCATGCGTCACAGCTGATCTTTGCCCAGCTGATCGTCGGAAATACTGTTTCGGCCAAACCGGTAGTGTTTTTTACTATCAGTTCATCCAAACCGGTCCAAACTGGTAGCATTTCACCCCTGGTACAAAGCCATATATATGTGTTGTGGGACTATAAGGCTTGGCGATATCTAATAAAAAAAAACATTAGTCAAAAAGAGAATTCCATCCTTGTAATTTCTTTCATTCTATGATAAATATTTCCCTGAATTTTTAGATATCACAGAATTGCCATTAAATGCAAAATAATGTTTCAACTTAATTGTTGCATTTCCAAACAGTTTTTAGAGAATTATCCATTTTAGATAGTAGCAATCAGAGTAAAACATCTTGCATCAGTTTATCTAAGTGTAATATTGACTGCAACTTTAGAATACTTTTCCGCTGGTAGTCTTATTGTTGCATATAAATTGCTTTTTTATGTTCTGCACTCATTTAATCACAGTCTTTGACTTACTGAATCATAAATCTGAAATGTATTTTAACAGACATTTATAGATAAACACCAGTAAATAATCTGACTTTTTGTTATAAATTTTTCAGAAAAGTCAGGAATGCAAATAGTCCACCTTGTTTTGAAATTCCTTTAGAAAAATGCCAATTATTTAAAGACATTGAAACCAGTGAGGTGATACTAACCCTTCTGAATACAAAATTGCAAAGGATTTCATCTTTGCCTTATTAATAATTAAATGTTGCAGTTTATATGACTTATTGGTCAAATGTGTTCATGTTCATTCATGTTCATAAAAATAGGTAGTTAATATTGAACCACGAAGAGATGAAGTTGGAACTAATTCTTTTTCTGTATTTATCCCATACCTTACTACTGAATGATCTCTTCTATCAAACCAAAGGTATTTATCTAAACAAATCCAGAAATGTACTTCTATCTAGTCATTATCATTATTATTATTTAGCATATGATGAGAACATAAGAGAAGTAAACATATACACACAATCCATGTAATTATATACAAAACTTCCACTGGATGTTCAATTCAGCTAGCTATATTACTTATCTAGCCATAAAGTGATACAGTCTAGTGTAATCCAACTGAAATAGGTACTTTGGCAATATAATTTTATATTGTTATTTTCCCATTCTTTGAACAGCAATCTTGCTTTCAAATCTGCTCCTTTTCCTGCTAAGTAATAACTTTTCTTTCCAATACAAATAGTAGAGACATGCCCTTTGTTCAAATTTTTATTTTAATGTGAATTTTCCCAGTCACACATCTTGCATACCTAAACCAGAATACCATTATATTTTTTAAAAAATACAAAAAAACTCCACCAATAAATCATTAGGTAGGTAGGTATTAAGGTAGATAGGTAGGTAGCGTTTTTTTGTCTCTTCTTTAAAGGGCCCATGGAAGGAAATATTTCTTTATCTCATTTTACAACAATTAACAATGCCTCAAGATAGATTAATGCGAAACTCTTCAGAAGCCATTCTGTCTACAATTCTGTACTCACATATCAAGGCAAAAGGCTTCTTGAATCCAAAGAAATTATTTCTAAAAAGACAAGTTCAACATGAGCCATGGTGGCACAGTGGTTAGAGTGTAGTACAGCAGGCTACTTCTGCCAACTGCTGGTTGCTTGCAATTTGGCAATTTGAATCTCACCAGGCTCAAGGTTGACTCAGCCTTCCATCTTTCCGAGGTGGGTAAAATCAGGATCCAAGTTGTTGGAGGCAATATGCTGACTCTGTAAACCACTTAGAGAGGGCTGTAAAGTACTGTAAAGCAGTATATAACTCTAAGTGGTGTTGCTATTACTATTACATTCTTAATCAGCTTTACTGCTGAATAGGGTTTGCAATTCAAATTCTACACCTATAAAGTGACTTTGTTGACAATTTTGTTTGATTATGTCTTACTGTACAACTTGGCCACAGTTTTACTGAAGACAGAATGCAGCAAAATGCAGCATTCCACGTTAGATACTACACAATTCAGTAACCTTGCAGAAGTAGGGAAAAATGCAACATCACTGTTGCAGATCTGATTAGTTTTTCCTTGGTTTCTAAAGGATGAGTTTGCAGCCTCCTTTGAAGCTTTCCAGTGATCACAGCAAGGAGCAGAGTTCCTCTTCTGGTAGATTATCCTTGAGATTTTCAGTCTTTGGGTGGTGGGCTCCCTGAAGTGTTTGAAATGGCAGAGTGCACATTAGCTGCTGTTGATCAGCTCATTAACTGGAGCATTGCCGGCAGCTCCTCTGCTGCCTAATTTGTGAGCTTAATGCCGACTTTAGATGGCTCACTGCATTCCTACAACACAACTGAACAGCAGGCAGGCAAGCCCAAAAGATGATCCCCTCAAGGCATGAAGCAATTTAAAAGGTTCAATAATTGGAGACAATGTGTACCTGAGACACCCCAGCTGACACTGCCAATTTTACAATATCCTCAGAGGTCAAATACATCTAGAAAGGCAAGAGAGAGAATACGAAGCTCTGCACATCAGTGAAAGTTATTTCTTGTTTCTGTCTTATGCTTTCTGATTTGATGGGCTTCTTTCAAAACCAGGAAAGCAATGACCTTGCTGCATACAACAGACTCCAAAGTCAAAGTCATCTCCTCCAATAATAGGCAGGATAAAACACAATGTCTATGACTTTCTATTTAGAAGCTTGATTCAATTTTCCACATGGTGGGATTGGCATTCCGGGTAGGTAATCAGATAGTCTGTCCTGTATGTGTGAGGATGGAGGCAAGTTATGAATGCTTAATTTTTCTGATGTTAAACAATCTGGTTCTATTGATGGTGAATAGAACCATCAAATGTGAACTGCCTTTGGAGGAATGGTCTCATATCTGGAAATAGCATTTGGATATGGTAGAATTGAAGAGATGGTTCAAAAGATATATCTAAACCTTTTGTTCTCAACTGTCCTAGAAGAAAAGTTCCAAAGTTTTGTAAGAAGCTTCCATAATACAAATGGACTATACTCAAGAGCAGCTTCCATTAATTTCAAGGTGTCAGGTCCCCAGGGATAGGAGATCAGAAAGCCCTGGAGGAGACTCTTGAGTATGATGAACTCAGTTATCCTAGTTCAAAGAAAGGCTTTGACTGTGCCATCTCAACTTGGGGATATAGTACTCCAATTACCCAAAAGGTCAAATAATTCTTCTTCTTCAGCCTTTGCAACTTTCTATCACACAAAAACTGGAGGCATTTGAAAAGACCATAAGATCTTTTCAAGAATCAGAAGCAATCAGGCAGAGAACAAACAAAATCATCTCTACTAGCCTAATTAAAGCTTCGATTGTTCACAAATAAGTGCTAAATCAAAACTTTTCTTGCTGGGAGTTAATTGTCTGTAACCTCTTGAGGTAAGCTCTTCTAGGATCCAGACAATGACTTCTCACACGTTTTCCACAGATAGTTTCCTTGGGATCCTCAACTAGAATGGGACACAATGGAGCCAGCTTATCAATAAAGCTTGCACATAATTATTTCCCGAATGACTGTGATTTTGAAATCCTTCTTTTGTCTACTTCATTTAAAACCTGCATCCTCTTAGGACTGAGAGCCTATGTTTAGATCACTTGAATAAAAAACACTGTGCCGCCTATCATTTCAGAAGAAATAAATAATAAAAAGAAGAAAATGTTGCCTTAATAAAGAAATACCAGAAATAATATTGTAGTAGAGAAAACTCTTGCTACATTCAAGAAAGCAACATATGCTGCATCATAAAAAAATAAATTAATACTGACTGCTGTATTAATTTTTATTTTCCTTTCAGTGAAGTACTAATATCGTACAGATTTCAGGCATAAAATGCAAAGTACACCTAATTTTCACAGAAGGGGTAAAAAACAAATCCAGCATCCATAATCTGTCTGAATCTACTACAACACCAACAGCAAGAATGCAAGAATCCCTTAACATTCGTTAGTCTCTGCCCAACTATTTTGTACCTTACAAGTAATTGTACACCATGGTTCTAACTTATCACAGTTAGTTGTTTTATATTACAAAAAATGTATGTTACTAGTAATAGTAGTAGTCCAATACAAGAAACTGAATATGGATGGTATAGATGCATCTTTTATCTCTTTTTTTAATAATTCATAGAAATAGAACAATAAACACATGCTACACAAGCACATGCTATATGTAGATTAAACTACACATCCCAAATTCATAGTATACGTTTCCCTACTCAAAAATTTAACATGAAAAGAGCCCTTCTAAAACCGATTACTGATTATCCTCAGATAGGCCTATGGATAATCTTTGAAAAGGAAAAGGATAATCAGTTTCACAATTCTCTGAACCTTTTCCTGCGAGCACAGGAAAGAAGATATAGATGTTAATGTTTTTTCTATCCTTGTCAGCCTGATGAAGTATATTCTCAGCAGCCCATGCAATGGTCATCCATCTAGTAATTGCTTCTATGGGAGATGGGATCTTTACCCAACTTTGGAAGTTAATGCAGCTATCAGTTTCTGTAATAGCTGCCCTACCAAGCCAACCAAGAAGAGAGCAATTGTTAATATCAGGATATTAATGTAACATAGCTGGCAGGAAGTGGACAGACAGCATACTATTTTAAGCCTTTGCATCCCAGATGAGGTACCTGCTGGCTCTAAGAAAGCTTTCAATCAGATAATGGTGGAAAGCAACTGAGCATAAAAACATAGCAGCATCTATATAGCTATCAGAGATCAAAATTCTTCCTCTGTGTACTTGCTTGTTGGAGGAAAAGTAATATTTTTAGTTATCATATTGATGTATTTATTCTTGTTGTGTTCCTTGTAACTATGATGTTATAATCAAAACAATCTTAAACAGTCAATGCCAACTCCCAAAGAAAGCACAACAGATTTCTACTAACAGGGTACAACAACCACACAATCATCCCAATCTATTCTTTATAAAATCATCCTTAAGCAGTGGATGCAATCTGGAGAGTATGAGAGAAGATGCTCTTTGTTATGTCCTAGGCCCAAACAATTACGGTCACTGTAGCTAATAGGAGCAATGCAAAGCAGCACATAATTCCTCTTTTTGCCTTGCATTACTGCTCTAATAGCAGCAAGGCTGCTTGGCATGAATTTCTCCACTTTCTGAAAGACTTTCCAAAGGGAGACTAGACAGCCTTAGATGCAGACTGCTCATCTTTTCATGGAGGAGACTAAGCTTGGCTGAAGTCAATAACTATTTGCTCTCTTATGATGGATGGATTGATTATATGCCACCAAGTTAGTACTGACCGCACAGTTAGACCTTCTCCAAGATGATGTACTCTTATATTCATCACAAATCTCGAAACATTATCAGTAGATTCTTCTGTAGACTAACTCCCCAGGAGAGAAATTAGATGTAAAGCAGGAGTGACAGCAGAAACTGATTTAAACCTTTGATCTTTTGCTAGCTGCTGCCATCATGTGATGAAGAACAGGGAAGATACTGTTGGAGATTGATCCAAGTATTGGGTTAGAGTAATATATAGAACTGTTGCTTTAAAGGTTTTGTATTCTGTTGCTTTAATTATGTAATGTATGATCATTGGCTGAGCTTTGCTCAAGTAACTATATAAGGAGTCAAGAAACTCAGTTAGTCCCTTCCGTGATTGAGAAACCTTCCGTGATTGAGAAACCTTCCATGATTGAGAAACTTCTATGACTGAGAACCTTCTGTGATTGATGACTGACTTCTGTGATCGAGAGAAATTCCTGAGACTGCTGACAACTGCTAATACTGATGATTGTTATCAGAGAACTGTAAGATAATTAAGTTTATTTGCTTAATTTGTATTGAGAAGAGAAGAACTTTAATTTTGCAACTTAAAAGTAAAGACAGTTTATTTTTCTACTGCAGAATTTGACTTTTTGTGTGTTAACCAGCAATATATCTTTTTGCTATCCAGCCGTTGTACTACTTTGCTCGAGGGTAAACTTTTTATACCCCAACACTGGTTATGGGCCCAGATTGCGAATAGTACCGGTTATAGCAGTTAAAGAGTTGGTACACACACATCTACTTTATCTAAACAGTTGATATTCTGTGACTATGGCACACGCACAAACAACGAATTTGTCGCTGATTACCTGGCTAGATGGAAATAACTACAAGTCCTGGTCTACTAAATGCAGTTTGCTTTTGAGGAGAGAAGGACTGTGGGATGTAGTTATTAATCCACCAGATGTGAATTCCTGGGATGAGGATGACGTCAAGGACGCTAGAAAGGTTGCTGAATTTCAAAGAAAGAATGAGAATGCGTTATGCATAATTGGCTTATCTTTGGAAGATAACCAGCTTGTGCATATAGAAGGTGAACTCTCTGCTGCGAAATGCTGGGAAAATTTGAAAAAGATTTATGTTTGGGACACTGTAGGAGCACAAATACATATTGCAAGAAAACTATTTCGATCACGACTACTGAAAAATGCTGATATGCTAACACATTTAAATTACTTAAAAGGGGTTTTTAGAGAGCTCCATGAAAAGGAAGTGATTTTCTCTGAACTGCACCAAGTTTTTATACTATTATCATCGTTGGATGAAAGTTACGATGAAATAGTAACCTCGTTTGAAGTTTTAACAAAGCATGAACTAACTTGGGCAACTGTATCAGCATGACTGTTGGAGGAATCTAGAAGAAGGGAGGAAAGAAAACAGATAAGAGAAGAAGCTGGAGCAGCTGGAGTTACTGTAAATACAAATAATCATGTATTTAATGTTAAACAGTGCTTTAATTGTGGTAAAAAGGGGCATATAGCAAAATACTGTAAAAAGCCGAAAAAACAGGCTATGGCTAAAGGAAGACAATGTAACATAACTATGAATACCAATGTACCTGTAAACAATGATTCATGGATTGTTGATAGTGGGGCTTCGTTATGTATAACTAGAACTAAAAATAATTTTGTAAAAATGCAACCAAGTAGAAACAGAATCTCATTAGCAAATGGATGGAAAATGAAGGCATGTAGTGAAGGAATGGCAACATGTTAAAGAACCAATTCATATGTTATATGTTCCTAATCTAAAAGTCAATTTAATTTGTTAGGGTATTAGCTAAACCTGGGTATACCGTAACATTTAACAATACTGAGATATCTTATGGTCGCTTCCCACCCCATGGTGTCTCCACAGCTGCTTGTGCCTTCATCACACCAACCCCCTTATTAGCATTCACTTACCTTTTGAAGTTCTCCAAAGCTCAAGAAGAGACTGGGTTATGCAGTGGGTGACTTTTTCTCGGATGCTGTTTTTTCCCCTCACATCTTGTATTCTTACACTCATTTTTGCACACAGATGGAATCGTCTGTAAAAAGATCTGTCATGTCCCTGTAAGCCACCTTTGGTTCCAGTCTGGGCAGGGCCACAGGCACCTTCTATGTGCTGCTGGGTAACTGATTTAAATGAGCCGCTTTGGGGATTACAGCCCAAAAGTTAGTTTGAATTGGAGGAGGCAGGATGTTGGGCAGCCAGCCAGAATGGCAGAAGAATCGAGTCCCTCATCATTGCCAGGCATGGCCGAACCCCTCACAGCGAACCAGGTCAGAGCAGCCACCAAGTGCCATGCCTGGGAGCCCTGTACTGCCCTTGTTTGCTCACCTCTGATGCCTTGGATGATAGAGCCTAGGCAGCACTCCCTGACAGCGGCGGGAGGGCACCCCCCATAGCTGTCCGCATTCCCATGAGAGTTCCCCCCTCAGGGAGACCCATGCAGCTGCAGATGCTTCCCTGTCTGCCCAATCTTCACTGCAGCATGCGCAGCAGGCTGAACTAGAGCACCAAGCTCTCAATTTCTGTCTCTGTGGCGGCACAATTGGCAAGGTTCGGGCAGAAGAAATGGAGAGCTTGGCACTTTAGTTCGGCCTGCTGCATGTAGTGTGTGCAAGAATGCAAGATCTAAGAAAAAACCAGCTTTGACCGTGCCTGAGAAAAAGATGGCTGCTTTTCTGCTGTACGGCCCAACATGTTCTGAAGCTCTGGAGATCTTCAAATGTTAAGAATGATCAGTGACGGTGTGGAGGAACACGTGAAACCCAATGGGCTAGGAAAACAGGCAGAGCCACCACTAATTGAAGACAAAAACATTCTGCCTGGATTAGTCTTAGACCAATAAAGATGCCTATTTATGTGAAATCTAACTTGACTATAGCAGATGTAAATTATTGTAAGACACGTATTTGAAAATATTTGGGAAGTTCATGGATATTCCAAAGGCTTTTGATCAATATTATCTTTTGCACCAACATTTTGTGATTTCCCCATTAGTACCTACTACCATACCCATCCCTTCCTCACTAGCACTGGGCAAGTGCAGAGTCCTCAAGAATATTGTGCTTCCTGGAGTGTACATGAGCCTCAGGACTTTTCCAAATATATTCTCCGAAGAAGGCATGGGGGTACCTGGCATGGCTTATGGAATAACAATTCATTCTTTTTTTCCAACAAGTTTTTTATTTTGTAACATATAAAAATTCCATTTTCAATTAAACAGTGTGTTGTCTGGGTACAAATAGTTTTAGGAGATAGTAATCAAAATACTTACAACAGTATTCATTACATTAGTATTGATTCTATAATGATGATGATGATGATGTTTATTTATCCATTTTAACATACCTCCCTTATATCATTGACCTTTCCTTATATTTCCCTATTTTTAACTCCTGTTTTTATCAGCTAACCATTGATAAAATAAATCCCAGGTCAAACTGAATAATTAAAATGATTATAAGAAAACCAAATGTTCTTATCTTTATCTGAAAAATAACTCATATTAAATGAAATTGATAAGAAAACAAGTCAACCAGTATTGTTGATTTTTTGAGGCAGTTGGGAGCTCGTGAAAGTTAAAAAAACAGCTTATGACATTTAACTTAAAATAATCATACATTCCAGCCATAAAAACTGATACTGTAGCTCTTAGAACAGCTCTGTTTCAAATTATGGGGCTAGGAAAAAGGTGGATAAAACAAATTGCCACTGTATTTGCCATGTTTATATGAATGAGTTTTCCTCCATTTAGCAGATGATTAAAAATACGTTTTTACAGGGTGAAGATTTTGCAAAGTGGAAGGCACAATTTGAGGAAGTCCCCAGTTTGCTTACTGAAGCAGAAAAAAAGGCCTGGATTGGAAAATTAAATGGTGTCTCACTAAGCTCTGATGCATTTTTCCCTTTTAGGGATAATGTAGATAGAGCAAATCAGGTAAGATTATGATCTTTTGTTCCAGTCACATAATAAACAGATTTCAAACAGATTAACAGAGTTGGAAGGGACCTTATAGGTCATCTAGTCCAA
>JANHFM010007859.1:225751-235876 GCA_032468115.1 Grayia smithii | reverse complement strand
ACAGATGAGCATTAGGATACCAGCAACAAGGTTACAGTCATACAGTCATAGGTGGGAGGAGATGAGTGATAGGAACAATGAGAGATTAATAATAATGCAGACAGTTACTATACTTAAGGGACCAAAAACATATAATTCTTGAACGATGCTTTGGCTTCCAACTATTCCACAACCTCCCTTTAAGGTGCCAGGAGCATCATTTAGGATCCGGTGTTATAGGGCACCTATACATTCCTTCATTGGCTTCGGGCCAAACTACTGACAGCTAAGTGGGGGAGGGGTGTGGAGGAATCAGAAGATCCTCTACATACAATGACTTGCTTTCAAGCACAGTGTTTAATGTTTTTATTAAAGTGTAACATTGCCCTCAGTCACACACACACACACAGTGTTTGCGCACGTGGGTGTGTGTAGATTTATAATACCACACTCATCCATACACACATACATGCAACATACAACCAGTATCACTTTCCCCGAGACCTCTGTTCACATCCGAGCCAAGACCGCTTTAGCCTGGGGCGCTGCATAAACTCAGCCACCATCCCGTCCAAATGATTTACTAGTGGAACCAGAAACTTGTGTTGACTGCGTGAATTATGGTTCGGTTCACCGTCCTAGGCAAAGCACACCCCGTAAATAAAGTCGGCTGACTGCCTTTCAAAGGCACCCCGATCAAGTCACCCAGGGACCATTTTTCAAACGGCTAGCGCGCTCTCCTTTCTCCCACTTGGCTTGCGGGTTTAAAAAAAAAAAAAAAAGAGGGGGGGGAGAAAAAAAGAAACGAAACTTGGCGGGGAAAGCCGCTTTCTTTTTAACGGGAATCTGAGCTAGGAAGCTCACTCCGCCGTGCAACCGCAGCCGCCAAGGGGGAACCCAAGCTCCGCCTGAGCAAAAGACAAGCAGGTGTCTGGTCACCACGTGGGTTTGGAGATGCTGATTTGTTGTACCCGAACCAACTTGGCCGCTCAGATCCGAAGTCTGTCGCGCGTTCCCGGCCAGCGTTTAAAGCCCCGTTGTCCTCGCACCGGTATCACCCAAGTCCCGTTTGGCCCCTTTATTCCCCGCCAAGATCCCACCGAGGAGGCGAGGCGAGGCGAGGCGAGGCAAGGCGGGGCGGGCCCTTCACGTACCTTTGGCGTCTGCCGCCCTTCGGGTCCCGCCGCTTCCAACTTCCTCCTGGCTCCGAGAAAGAGAAGGAGAGCGGCGATCCACAAGATCCCCAGGACAGACAACGCCAACCTTCGACTCATCCGCCTCATCTTTAGTTTGGAGAAGAGCGAGGAAAGCGGCGGAGGGGGCGGGAAAAAAGTCTTCTGGCTTTCGAAAAGCGGTGAGGCGGGGCGGGGTTGGAGCTGACTGGCACGCTTCCCGCCCCTCTGAAGCGGCCAAGAGCGCTGCCGGCGGGATGAGTTCAGGCGAGCCCCCGCGAGGGGCACGGCGAAGTAACCACCCTCAGCCCCTTCCGGAGCAGCCCAGGAGAGGAGCGGGAGCGGCGCTGGCAGTCCCGGGCCGTCCTCCCCGCGTGGGGTTGGTGGGCAGAGGAGGAGGGAGCTGGAGGGGGAGGCGCCAGGGGGTGGGGAAAACTGAGCGGATGGGTCTTCCAAGCCGCGGATCGGAGAAGAGCAGTTCCCCCGGCGGATCTGCCTGCTGCCGGGTTCCCCGGGCGCCAAGGGAAGGGATCCCTCCGTGGCTCAAGCCACCGGCGTAAAGCGAAAGAGCCTCTGCCATCAAGCGGGAGAATCTCTACCCGGGCCTCTGCTGGCACTGATTTCGGGTGAAATCCTGCCCGCGGATCGGTCCGCCGCACTTCCTCCTGCCCTGGGAATAGTAGCCAGGACTCCCCGCCGACCGCGCACTCCCGGGCCGAATTGACAGGCAGGCGGGGTGGCGCGCTTCGCTTTGCCTATTTGTCCCTTACCCAGGTCAAGCTCGGCCGCCGGGAAGGGCTGTCTCGCAAGCCGCCTTCCTGCCCTCCGCTTCGCTGCCGCAGCCGTCGTCGCCGCCGCCGCGCCGTTGTTGCCAGCTCCCCGCGAGGATTGTGATCGCCGGAGCCCGAGGGAGGCTCCGGCGGGGATTGGTGGCGAGCGAGAGGGGTGAGAGAGCTCGAGAGGCCGGCTTCACTCCTGGCCGGCGCGGACTCGGCTGGCTGAGTTGGGATGGGGCTGAGGGGTCCAAAGACGGCAACTTTGGAGCGAGTTCGGGGAGAAACGCCCGAGCTGGCTCGGTCAGGAGGGAAAAGGAAAACCATCTATGAGGAAAAGATGCGGTTTGGCTGATGGCGCAACAACAACTCGCGATCCTAACGGCTGCTGACCGCCTTCGCACACTTCGTGTTTCCTTGGCATTGACGGACCCTGCTTCAGAGGATCGGGGCGAAGAGCAGCTGGGTGCGAATAGTGTGATGCCCTGCCGTTTGTGTCAGATTACGTCTAAAGCCTCGGGCACCCATCATCGCTACGAGTCAGCTAAAGTTATTTCAAGACGAAGCGCGCGAGGGAAAAAATAGCCTCCAGTTGCGCAATTTTCCTGGTTCCTCATCCCGCCCTCCTTTGCCCGTTATTGCAACAATGGGTAGGCAGGACAGTCTGTATAAAAATATTTCTTCGGCTTTACTCCGTGTCAGGCAGTACTACTCACATGCCTCCCTTCATGAGAGTTGTGGTGGGGGGGGGGGAATTCTCCTGCTTGATCCCCCTTTGGGGGAGGGTGTGGACAGAAGAAGAAAGGTACTCCAAGTATATGCGGTACCCTGTATTGCAAGTTGCTGCCCGCATCTGGAGTGCTTGCTTTGCATAATCTTTTCCTAGTGGTCCCTGAAGCAAAAGGAAGAACCAGAAGAAGAGGCTGCCTGCAGAGGCACATCTTGAGAAATAATACTTCTTAGGTAGGGCTGGCAGACTCCAAGCTTGTGACATCTTGTCTTTGCTCAAAAGTCACTTATTCATAATTAAAGACTGTTAAGCCAGAAATCTTATTTGAATCAAAGGGGGCTCACATCCTCACTACCCATTTATTACTAGTGTTGCTATTTCAGCAACAGTATTTGGGGGGAGGGGTTGCTTTGTTGCTGTTATTGTTAAATAATTGGAAATCTTAAATCCTATATCCTTAAAGCGTATATAGCAAGATTAACAAAACTTCTGGTTCTTTTAGACTAAAGTTCGCACAGTCTGTTGCCACTTAACATGCAGGCTGAGGCAGATGGGTCTGGGATGCTCCCCATCAATAGTAAATTATCCAGGGATGCACTAGTAAACCTGGATCTACCTTCTGCCTCTTCTAACAACATTTCATGATGTTTCTGTAATAATAGCAACAATTGATAATAACTATCAACAACCACTTTTTGGTTTGTGATGAAAATATCTAGAATTTCCAGTGCACAGAGGTCTTTTGTGTTTAATCATTTTTGTAACACTTGTGCAAGGCATTTGATACATCCACTACTATAAGGAGGATCCAACTATGCTTTCCAACTTAAAGGTATTTCCTTACTTGTTTGCCTGGAGACAATTCTTCCTTTACAGGCCTAAAGTGAGTAGTAAAAGGACTCACTTTATTCCAGGGCAATAGATATTTTTGTTTTTCTCCACTTTTTTTTTAAAGTTACATTTCATCAATATTACCAAATGAAAACACAGTGAAATCACAATTGTGTAGAGACAATTGATATTTGGTGTTGAACTATCATTTTATGCTTTAGGAGAGAATAAATTGCTGAGAAAAAATATTGGTGGGAAAGCTTTAAAAAATCATTTTTTCCCAGCAGCATGCACAACTTTATTTTATTTACTTATTCTGCAGTACTATTTCTTGTTGTGAAAATTTGTAGCAAAAAGATACAGGGTGAGTTCTGATTTTGTTAATGCATAAATTAAACAAATTAAGCAGAGAAAGAACATCCAAACATTTTGTTGAGAAAAATTATATGCTTTCCACACCCAAGATACAGTCACTTTTATATTTCATCTCTTATTTTAACAAAAACAGCTGTTTAACATTTTCGATTACAGTTAAAATATAGTATGAAGATTAATTTGCTCAATTGAAACAGCAAGGGAAAATTCAGGTAGGTGGAATTTAATTACTGGATTTGGAAAGGAGGGTGTGAGCTTTTAGAGCTGTCACAAACACTTAAAAATAAAATCTTCAACAGGGAACAAATCTCTTTCCAGAAAACCTATAAAATACCAAAAGGAGGGACACCTAGTAGCTAAGTGTCTGTGGTAGTAACCTTGGAGGGGGAAACAAGCAAGTTTCCAGACCATGTTCATTTGTTTTTAGAGATGTACATTGGATATAGCCAAATCAATCTACTTTAGAGTTGTTAGATGGCTGCCCAAAAATTGGGTTGTCTATCAAGTGACAAAAACAAATCAAGACTTTTCTGAAACCTGAAAATATATTATATTTTATATATATTTTATATATCACTTGGGAGAGCTATAGAAAATCAGGCAGATGGTGGAGATACACAAAAACAATGGGACAGAAGGAATCCTGACTGGCTGGACAATCGTCCAAACACGGGGAATGTTTCATCATGGGTTTCTACTACTTGGAGAAAGGACGCTAAGTGTTTAGCTCACAGTCTTACATTTTGCTTTGCTACACATTGTGCTGTGTTCTGTTTATTAGGCTTGCACCCAGCTCCAGATCTCACAGTGATATTCTCCAAAATGGAAATGATACACACATGTTTTTCCTCTTTAGATAATTTAAAGGAGGCTCACTGAAAACTACCCTGTGCTAAATAATGGGTTGGGTAAGAGATAATAAAATTTTAAAAAATATATCCAGATAACATGGAGGTACTCATTGTGAAATTGGTAGACTTCTATCTTCCAGATTTAGATTATGTTCTCCCAGAAGAGCAGCTATGCAGTTTGGAAGCACTTCTACAAAATATATATATATCTGGTTTTCTAGATTAAAACAATAGCCAGGAGCACCTTTTATTAGCTTTGTTTGGCATAACTTGTGACAATTGTGGTTGTCATCATTTGGTAACTTCCAGGCATAATACTGCATGAGGCAATGTCTAATGGCTACTGTAGAAACTTAATTCCAAACAGATAGCTAAAAGAACGCAAAGAGACAATATTATATTTTTTCCACAAGCATTACTAATTTGTTCTGGACTGATTTTTATCTTTAAAGCCCATATATAAACAAGCTTGCAATTATTTTCAACCTGGTGTTAATTTGAGTACAATTAAATATTACAACAAAATGCGTGATGTTCCTCCAATAGGTTTGACTACAGTTGTAATTGTCATTCAGAACTTTTTCACAATATCCACTGAGTCACAAAGCATTTTATATCCAAAATATACTTTATTGTATTTCTCTCTGTGTCTCCTAATAGCTCCAAGTTTGACTGTTAAGCTTGATTTCTAACAGTTGCAGACTCTTGTAGCAAAGGCAGACACCAACCTTTGTGTTATTTGAATAAATTATTTATCTTGAGTTTTTATTTTACCCTTGATTAAACTCAAAAGGCCCTGTCTAGAATTCAAGTTCAGTAAATTAACAGAAATGTGGTGTTCATTTAGGGAGCAGTTGTAAACTTGGAACCTCTGTCTGATAAAGTCTCACATGTTCCTCAGGTTTAAAAAATTCAAATAGCTGTATTAACACTCGTATTTCAAAATATCCTTTTTACACCTAGAATATTGCAGGTATCATGAGAGCAAAACTTTTCCTCATAGGAAACAGTGTCAGTGAATAAATTAGAAGATGAAGCAGATGTGAGCTTTTTCTACTGGCAGGCAGACTAGAGCAGGGGTGTCAAACTGGCAGCCCACAGGCCGGATGTGTCACGCACAGGCCACGCCCACCCCAGCTCCACAAATGGAGAAAGAAAAAAAAACGTCATGTGATGGAAACATGACACCACAAGTTTGACACCCATGGACTAGAGAATGAAAGCCCATTAAAAGCTCAAATAGTTCATAAACCAATGGAGGCAGAGACAGAAGTGATGAAACTATAATGTCCATTGCGTGCATTCTATACAGTCCAGTGTAATCCTTTCTACCATTCCTTTGCCTCTTTTGCTTCTTGTTTATTGACTATTTGCATTCCCCACAACCCCATTCTTTGTTTTTCTAGCATAACCTGGGTTTCCAGGTTATACGTGGCAAGTGCTTAGAGTAAAGGCCTGAAAAGTTCATTAGCTATCACAAAAGGAGATACGCTACCTCATCTCTGCTGTTTTTCTGTGGGTTAGGGTGGACTGGATTCAGCTAGCATACAGTATCAACAAGAAAAGAAAAATGAGAAGAAGAAAAAAAATGACAGATGACACTTCACTGCAGGAGGCAGTAGAGCAGACTCTCACAAGCTAAGCATGTGGATGAGACCCAATTACATCTCATTGATTCCTTTGCTCATTTCCAAAACTATTAAGAAACCTTGCAGCAACACCGGGTGGAAAAAGTTTGTGTGCAGGTCCTTGAGCTACAGCACGAAACACAGTGAGATATGGTTGAACTGCTCATGTAGGTATGAAGCATTGCCAGTTTGCTAAAGCCAAATGATCTGCATGATTCACAAAATTTTCTGGCAACGGCTTTGGCAGAGGATTTTCTCCTGCTGAATTCAAAAATTTGGCATTAGCACAGCCACCCCTGAATGAGGTTGGCTGATATTTGCACGGAATATTTCTGTGCAAAACAGCAGACCAACATGACAGTGTTGCTTTTTCCAGAAATCCCTGGGTTTATTTTGTGTGTCTTTAAATAGATTGGTACATCCCTACCTACAGTATCTACCTATGAAAGGTAAGAAAGGTAGTCTGTGATTGACATCATGGCCCTTGTGTGACAAAAATAGACACATCAGTTATATGCATAGAGACAGACAATGCAGACAATAGTAATCAATGTAATGGGCAATGGTCAGGCAGTCCCAGCTTCTACACCCTCTTTAGGCATGGAAGTCAGTCGGGTGATGGCAATCAGTTGTGTGATCTTGGGCGAGTCACCATTTTTCAGCCTAGATCAGTGGTTCTCAACCTGTGGGTTGGGACCCCTTTAGGGTTAAATGACCCTTTCACAGGGGTCGCCTAGGACGATTCATAATAGCAAAATTACAGTTATGAAGTAATAACAAAAATAATTTTATGGTTGGGGGTCACCACAACATGAGGAACTGTATTAACTGTATTCCTAACTGCATTAGGAAGGTTGAGAACCACTGTCCTAAATAAAAATTTATCCAACCAGATTTTCTGGTGACTAGTTTCACTTCTTATCCAACAGCACAATGTTTCTGAAAGGAATAGTTTTGAAATGTGTTTTTCCTATTTCCAAATAAGAAATTTGTGACTTGCCTCAATCCTTGATTAAATTTGTGACAGGAAGACAAAATCCAAGCTTGTGGGACCAATTTTATCCACTGGTTATCATGAAGGTTAATTTGAAATCTTTTCATCTATATCACTCTGTTTAGTATCTTTAGAACATGGCTGAGTTAGATACATGCACGTATACATACACAAACGCATGCACATATGCATACATACAAACATAATGTAAGTTGAAAGATATATTTGCCCAGCAGGCAATCTTAACTGTGCTTGGCATGATTCTGAATGCATATAAGTAGGAATTTAAGAACAGCGAGTAATTTCTCATTCTGGTGCCAAGATTGATCCTTATCAACTCTGAAGACTTCAATTAGATCATGAATTTTAGGGTGTCAACATCTGGAAAGAGAGAGAGGCATAGACAGAGGGATTAAGAAACGGAGGAAGGAGGGAAGGAATGGAAAAAATTAGGATTAGGGGGAAAATAAGGGGGGCCTTTTTGTCATTAAATATGTAGTGTTTTGACTGCATTTGTGGGCACGTATTACCTATGAGATGAGGTATCACTTATATCAACATGACCTCCAGAGGTTTCAAATGCCAGTTTCCCTCAGCTCCAGCTGCCATGGTCATTAGCACTAGCACTTAGAGTTACTGTATATACTGCTTTACAGTGCTTTACAGCCCTCTCTAAGCAGTTTACAGAATCAGCATATTGCCCCCAACAATCTGGGTCCTCATTTTATTGACCCCCAGAAGGATTGAGCCAGTGAGAATTGAACTGCCGGCTGCCTGCAGTTGTAATGCATACTGTAACCCTAAATATCTGAGTAACACAGACATTGCCTATTTTGGTGTTTCGTTATATCTCTTCCTTGAGATAGGAGCATTTCACACAAAAGATGCATATGAAGTGCCATAGAACACAAAGGAATCTGTATGTCATTTAAAAGTGTGACCTGTTCATCTTGGAAACCCAAACAAACAAACAAAAAACAAGCTTTTTGCCTAGATAGGCAAACATTACCAATGAGGTAATGAGGACATTTTAACAAATGCAGCTTTTCATGTGGCCGGGAAAAAAAAACCCAACCTCTTTAAATGTCTTTTCTTGGGTATTTTTAAAATTGCAGGTCATCTGTTTTTGTTTTTATAGTACAGGTAGTTCTTGGCTTACAACCATTTGTTTAGTTTAGTGGATTTGCTTAATGACTGTGTGATTCATTTGACAACCACAGCAAAAAAAGGTTGTAAAATCAGGCATTTAACTCATTTAACAACTGCCTTGCTTAGCAACAGAATTTGTGGTCCCGATTGTGGTTGTAGGTGGAAGACTACCTATACTGAGTCACTCTTAATACTGATAACTAACTACTCCTAATCAAGGATCTCCAGCAGCATATCTGTGTCTGCTGGGTTGTGGATGGCTAAGTTTCGTTTCTCTTGGTACATTAATAAAGCAGATGGCACAGCAGGTTCTCACAAGGGTGTTTTAATCAAATACTCCTTTACCAAAGTTAGGATCCATTAGGACAATAGCACCACCATGTGGTCAATGGATGTTTAAAGTCATTGATCAAGGGAATATAGAACCTAATTTAAAGCAGAAATAAGAAAGGCTGCGCACCAAAGAACTGAGGCCTTTGAACTATGGTGCTGGAGAAGACTCCTACGAGTTCCTTGGACTGCAAGGTGATCAAACCGGTCAGTCCTGACTGCTCTTTAGAAGGCCAGATCCTGAAGATGAAACTCAAATACTTTGGCCACCTAATGAGAAGGAAGGACTCACTGGAGAAGAGCCTAATGCTGGGAAAGATTGAAGGCAAAAAAAAGAAGAGGATGACAGAGAATGAGGTGGATGGATGGAGTCACTGAAGTAGTAGGCGTGAGCTTAAATGGACTCCAGAGGATGGTATAGGACAGGAAGGCCTGGAGGAACATTGTCCATGGGGTCACGATGGGTCAGACACGATTTCGCAACTAACAACAACAACAAAATGCTGGTATATACCTCTCGTCCTTTTCTGCTTCTGTCATCTACCTAATAAAAAGAACTTTATATAGTTCTTTTTTGTGCAAGTATATCGACAATTTGAAGAAAATGAGTGCAGAAATCTATGTTCAGATAGTAGGACAATCTGGGTTATATGTTGATTTATTAGGATATAGTCTTTCTTCCATGAGTTTCGGGCCAACATACACATTACCTGACTTTTCTAGTTTTGCACCACAACCACCAACCGTAAAATAAGTTGAGCTGAGAAAGAGCGACGGACACCAAATTACTCAATAGTCTTCTGTGGCCCAGTCTTCTTTCTCAATCCAATACTTCTTTTCCCTTATAACATGATATTGCAACTTTCTTCTTGAAGCTCCACTTAGGTCATAAGTTAAAATAACCAATTTGTCCAAGCAAACACTTAAAAACGTAAATCTAAAAAAGGGCAAGAATTGAATTTCAAAATCACAGCATACATACTGTATGTCTTTCTGATTTGCGTTACTCTATCAGTGATTTTCAAACATTTTGGTTCTCCAGACTGCTTTATATGCTTAAAAATTATCAAGGACACCAACAGCATGGTTTTGGTTATATCTGTTAAAACTGAGCAATTTTAAAATTTTTGACTTTGTGGACCTTCCTGAAAGGGTTTCAGGGACCCCCCCCCCCCAAGGTCCTTGGACCAGGGGTGAAATCCAGCAGGTTCTAACACAGTGGTTCTCAACCTGTGAGTCGGGACCCCTTTGGGGGTTGAACGACCCTTTCACAGGGGTCACCTAAGACCATCAGAAAACACATATTTCCGATG
>JANHFM010007859.1:121775-133256 GCA_032468115.1 Grayia smithii | reverse complement strand
ATGACGCTGGGGGGGGAGGGGGGCAAAAGCCCTAATGAGCAGGCATATACAAGGAATGAAGGCTATGGCTAAAGCACATTGATTTGTGCTTAAAGAAATTGTAAGCCTCCCTGAGTCTCCGGAGAAGGGCGGGATATAAGTTGAAATAATTAAAAAAACACGTGCCAGGAGTGGCAGGTAGAGCCCTCTCGGTGGGCATGTGAGCCATCGCCCCAACTCAGCTCTGCTGCGCATGCGCGCGTGCTTCCCGCTGGCCAGCTGGTCTTCGGGGCTCTGGCGCACATGTGAGGGGTGATGCATGTGGGGGCACATGCACATGTGCGGGGGGCAAGATGCATGCACGCATGCACGGGGGGGCAGAGTGTATGCGCGGGGGCTGCATGCACAGTGCATTTTGGGGGTTCACGTGTGCTTTGGGCACTCGGTCTGGAAAAGGTTAGCCATCACTGCCCTATCCATTGCTATTATCCCCGGAGTATGCTGCAAAGAGACATGATCACAAACAGATGGTTGCTATCCCCATAAACAGCTGAGTTCATAATCATATCATTGGAATCACAAAGTTTCAGATAGCAAGGCCTCAATGAACCAGCAGTTCAAATCACAAAGGTGTGTTTTGTACAGGGTATTAAAATGTAGTTGTTTTAAAACAACAAACAAACAGAAACGGTGACTTACTGTCTTCACCATATTACTACCAACTAGGCACACACAACATGCCAACAGTCAAACCACATTATAGTAGAACACAGAACCAGGAAGAAAGCTTGGAGGTCTTCTAGTCCAACCCGCTGCTTGAGCAGGAAAACCAATACCATTTCAGAAAAACGGCTGACCAGTCTCTTCTTAAATGCCTCCAGTGATGGAGCACCCACAATTTCTGAAGGCAAGCCATTCCACTGATTAATTGTTCTCACCGTTAGGAAATTTCTCCTTAGTTCTAAGTTGCTTCTCTCCTTGATTATTTTCCAGCCATTGTTTCTTATCTTCCCTTCTAGTGCTTTGGAAATTAGGTTTGAGGCAGCTCCTCAAAAATTGGAACACTGCTTTATGTGACCCCTAGTCCTTCTTTTCACTGGACTAGACATACCCAATTCCTGTCACTGTTCTTCATATGTTTTAGCCTCCAGCTCCCTAATCATCTTTGTTGCTCTTCTCTGCATTCTTTTCAGAGTCTCAACATCTTTTTTAGATATGGTGACCAAATCTGGATGCAGTATAGCTGTGAGTAATGTGTGAACTAGTAGAGCTGTGGTGGCACAGTGGTTAGAATGCAGAATTGCAGGCTAATTCTATTGACTGCCAGCAGTTCAATCCTGACCGGCTCAAGGTTGACTCAGCCTTCCATCTTTCTGAAGTTAATAAAATGAAGAGCCAGATTGTTGGGGGCAATATGCTGAATCTGTAAACCGCTTAGAGAGGAGTGTAAAGCACTGTGAAGTGATATATAAGTCTAAGTCAGTGGTTCTCAACCTTCCTAATGCTGCGACCCTTTAATACAGTTCCTCATGTTGTGGTGACCCCCAAGCATAACATTATTTTCATTGCTACTTGATAACTGTAATTTTGCTACTCTACACGTGAGACTGGTCTGCATAAGTACATTATGGCACCAACCCCATCACATATACCTGTATTTGTACGGGGTGTATGTGATGGGATTGGCGCGATGATGTCATCACAACGGATACTCGTATGTGGGCAGATCTGCATGTGGACGGACCCGCCTGGAGATGGATAGAGGAGCGATGTCTCAGTTGCTAAGACCATCGGAAATATGTGTTTTTCGATAGTCTTAGGCGACCCCTGTGAAAGGGTTGTTCGACCCCCCAAAGGGGTCCCGATCCACAGGTTGAGAACCACTGGTCTAAGTGCTAGTGCTAGTGCTATCTTTCCAATCAGGGACTTTATCCATCTTGCCTTATCTGAAAACGCCAGGGATTGGAACTACATTTTTTTAAATCTGTGAAGAATATATTTTCCTATTGACCTAAGGAACTTCTCCATATATTAGCAATGCCCTTTGATGCATTCAGCCACAGATTAAAGTGACCTCTGTAACCAACAGTTTTCTGGTTTTAGCACATCAGATTGGAGCCTAAATTGATTTAACATTCCAAGAGGTGAGGGCAATCCCTCCCCCCCATATAAACATGTAAAAGAGGAACAATAGCATCCTTGATTTGGGGTTTTTAATCCCTCTAAGGAGCAAAAATGCCACAATTGCAATAACCGATGTCTCCTTATTGAATTTTATTACACTGACTAATCCAAGTAATGTTTTGAACAATTTTTGATTATGCATTCTGAGTGAAATAATGAATGGCTTTCAGTTTCTCTTAAATGATGTATTCTTTTATTATAAGAGTGACCTCTAGTGTGTAGTTTGCAGCATGTTTTTCCATGGCTATTCATTATATAAAATGACAGAACATTCTATTGTTTAGTGGAAGGTTGAAAATTTTCTTGAATTATTTAACGTTGCATTCTGGACTTTAGTATGGATAAAGAAACAAAATATCCAAAGGGCAGAGCATCCGGGAGAGCAATAGCAAGAGAGGACATTCTTTGCAAGCAGAAGACCGAAGTTCTCTCTCCATATTTCCTAAAAGGATGAGAAAAATTCTTCCTTCAGTGCCCAAGAGTCACTGCTACTCAGTGCCAATAAAGTCAGTGCACCCCAGAAGTAGCCTAAGCTCTTTGACTACTTGCGCTCAATTACAACAATCATGTTCTGACCACAGCAATGTCCTCCTTTCTCCCCACAATATTGCTCTTTCCTCCCAATCCTATGAATTCATCAGTCTTAGGTTATCATGTAACATATTAGTTTTTTTTAATGAAGTCTTTCCCCATCAAGTTGATACTACCCTTCTTCAAATTCAAGATGCATTAATTCATAATGGTTTGTCACACATGATCTTGAAATCAGGGGATTGCTGAGATGGATCTGATCATGGTTGGGTTCAGAGCAGTGGTGGGTTGCTCCCGGTTCGGCCTGGTTCGCGCGATCTGGTAGTGGTGACGTTGTGACCCATCCGCGCGCCCATACTTATGGTTTTTCTGGAAAAAAACCTTGAAACAAGCGCTCTACGCATGTGCAGAGCGCTTTTTTCGAGGTTTTTTCCAGAAAAAAACTTAGTGCGCATGCTTGGAGTGCGTGTTTGGTGCACGTGCGGGCGCCAATCACGCGCAAAGCACGTGCAGGAAGAGAACCAGTAGTAAAGGTAAATAAAACCCACCCCTGGTTCAAAGGTACAAGTATTCCATTCTTCTCTGGCCACTAGTCCTCCACACAGCCATCTCTCTCCCAGCGTTTAGTTTCTTCATTAGTACCTTGCTTCACGAGTTCTTTTCCTATCCATCCTTCTTTCTCTTCTCTAGTTTTGACTCCAGGCTCTTTTTAGGGGTTCCTAACAAAGTAAAAGTCAGAATAGCAGAGTGCTACTGTTTCACTTGGGGAGAAAAAAGGCAGCACATTTATGTTTATCTGCTTTAACAGCATTCTGAAATACATCTTTATCTTGAGATAAGCTGCCTCACCTTTTCTCATTGTAGAGTCAAGAAATAATGCTGGGCTTTTTAACTGGGCTTTTGTTGCTGTACTGTTTTGCTGTATTTCTCAGTTTTAGTCATTCATTCCATCATTACCTCAGCAGCTAGTCATTTTCAATTCTCCATCAATATGGGCCTAGTTAATTGCACAATCATTGCTGATTTGCTTCCCTCCTCTTTAGTATGCTCTCTCTCCCCAGATTAATTTGAAAAATATCCATGAAGAGTCTGACAAACCAACCCAGGCTGGAACCTGAAATCAGATGATTAGCCCCTCAATGTATTCCAGACAAGAAGCACAACTAGGTAAGTGTGCTAATTCTATATTTTTTGTAAGGTTACATTAATAGAATCTTGCAAGCTTGAAAGTAGTTCTTCTCCCTTTTCCTTTTACTCTCCAGAAAACTAGGGAGGATCCCTTTTGAAATGCTTCCCACTTCTCCTCTCTTTCTGTGAGATACTTTTTGCATGACAGTTGTCTAGCCTGTGGCTCTTCCTCCTATCTCCCAAGGTCGTTCCTACATATCATTATTTTTATTTATTTTTATTTTAATTAAATTTCTATGCCGCCCTTCTCCGGAAGGACTCAGGGCGGCTCACAATAAAAAACATAGATAATACATATATACTTATATAAAAGGCATATAAGACACGTAAAACAAATAAAACCAAACAAATACATTACGACATAACAATAAAATTGAACATTGAGACAATAAAACATTAAAATCCCATTTTGTGCTGAAGTGCTCCAAAGAGCAAGATGTTTCCCTGATTTCCTTTATGGTATTATCACAAATCAGGAGGATACTATTCAGCAATATCTTAAAACAGACACAATCAAAGCAAGCTAGAGCAATTTTTGTGCCACCATTGTTTTGTGATATTAGAGGATAAGGTAAAGCTTCCCCTCACACATATGTGCTAGTCATTCCTGACTCTAGGGGGCGGTGCTCTTCTCTGTTTCAAAGCTGAAGAGCCAGCACTGTCCGAAGACTTCTCCGTGGTCGTGTGGCTGGCATGACTAAATGCCAAAGGCACATGGAATGCTGTTACCTTCCCACCAAAGGTGGTCCCTATTTTTTTACTTGCATTTTTTATGTGCTTTCGAACTGCTAGGTTGGCAGAAGCTGGGACAAGTAACGGGAGCTCACCGTTACGTGGCACTAGGGATTCGAACCGCTGAACTGCCGACCTTTCGAGTTGACAAGCTCAGCATCTAAGCCACTGAGCCACCGCGTCCCCCAGAAGAGTAGATTGATATTGAAATAATGACAGCTCACTCAATTAACTGTTCAGCAGGAGGGTATAATATGAATGATACGCAAATTAAGCGACTGGTGGCAAAGAGCGCATAAGCAAAGTACAGAGGTTTTCTAATGTTGCTTTGTGGGCTGCTTCTAGTGGCCAATGAATTGAGAGACGTCAAGTTTTTTATTTTTATTTATTAAAAACGTCAAATCAATGCATGAACAGCATGGCTCGTGGGCTCCATACAGTCCTCTGTGAATCTTTCTTGGTTTATGGAGTGCATTTTTTGCGCAATACTAGTTTTGGTGCGCATAGCAAGGCCACATCGCTTCATAAATCTGTAGCACCAAGATGGTGATCCCGTGAAATCCTGAATGCCTTTTTCTACAGCAATGCGCTTGGCTTCGTATATTATCATTTTGCTAGAAATTGAGAAGCCATTATTCTGGTGATGTAGGAACCATTCTTTCATGTCCGCTTCTAACTGTGGCCACTTTGCAGCTTGCCCACGAAAATTGTGCTTGCTTGTATCTTTTACTTTTTCCAGTTGATCGACCTGTTTCCTCCACTCTCTTATCATTTTTTCCGTCGGAGGTGGCCCAAAATGTCTCGCCGCGGCTCGGTTCCCGTGTTCCTCAGCATATTTTACAACTTCCAGTTTAAAAGGGATTTTATACGCTAGTCTTCTTCTGCAAGAAAATACAGTAGTGACAGAACTGTCAGTAATCTGTCCTTTATGGTTATGAGAGCACTGTAGCCGAGAACATCAAGGAATGACGCACTATAGGGGATCTGCTGCGGACATACTGTTATATAGATTTTCTTTGTAAGGGATCGACAGCAAAAATTTTAAGTGCTTAGTCCATACTGCTTCCCATTTTTCTGAATCGATTGATCCACCAAAATTCCTTCCCCACGCTATCATCGAATCCTTAAGCACTTCCTCGCCAATCCATCGAGTTAATAAAAAACTGTATGTCTTTGATAGAATCTTTTCCTCTTTCCCCAAAAGAATTTTGTCTAATTCCTGCAATGCTGAATCTATGCCCCATTGGTCCCTATCTCTCCTATACCTGGAATTTATTTGAGCATAAGCCCATCAATCCAATTCAAATCCCTGTGAGGCCAAATCCGAACAGGCTTTTAGAACACCCTGCTCATTCAAAAGAATGTGATAAGGTAAATGCACTTTCTTATTGTAAAGGGGGATGTGTGTCATCTCTTCCAAAGGGACCAGCCATAAGGGAGTCATTGTATAATATTTAGCTCTTATTTGCCTCCAGGTGGCCATTGAAATTCCCCTAAAATAATGACTGGAGAATTGCGTATGTTTCTTAGTATTATCCCACTAGAGGAAGAAATGCCACCCTTGTTGCAGGCCAGCACCTTCCAAAGTAATTGACTCCTCTCAATAAAATCCACTCCCTAATCCAGACCAAGTTTGCCGCCTGATAATAGCTTTCCCATTTGGGGAGGCCAAATCTTAGTTGTTTCTTTTCATTTTAAGTTTAATCCTTGGTTTCTTGTTTTGCCAAATAAATTTGGTTACACATTTGTCTAATTGTTTAAAAAAATTCCTTTCCAGTCTGGCTGGGGCATTATACAAAAGAAAAATCTATTTAGGGAGTATATACGTTTTTACCAACGCAATTCTACCAAGCAGGGAGAGCTGGAGCACCCTCCAGTTCTCCAGATCCTGTTGTGTCTGACAAAGCAGTTTCACATAATTATCTTCCTGTATGGTACTACATTTAGCAGATAGAAGAATGCCCAAATATCTTCATACATACAATTTTCATACATGCTTTCATACAATTTTTTTGGTATCAACCAGAAACCGCACCCCAAGGGCCCGAGGCAAAGTCAGGATCTTTGAATGACACTATTACCTGATTTCTGAACATTTGGAAATGAGTTTGTAGTATCTGGCGTTGATTCTAAAATTTAAACATCCTAAAAGAATGTAAGGAGTTATATAGCACAAAAAGTACAATGGGATTTGATGTGGGAGAAATGGAGAAATGCCCAATATAGTGAACTAAATGACTTTTAAACACTTCAGATATATTATGAACTAATTCATCTTCAGGAAGACAGTCCAATCAGTTCACCTATATATTTCTCCTCCTGAAATGGAACTAATCAACTTGTCCAGGATTCTTTCCATTTCTTTAATATTTTAGGGTTCCTTAACTTCTTATCTATAGAAAATATATTTATTGTACAATGTATTTCACTTTTTATAATTTGTTTTAAAATTTATGGATTTGGAACTCATCATGAGTACAGAATGCAATAATAATAACCCTAGCCTACACACAAAAGTATCATAGCATAGAACAGATAAAAGGGGGAAAAATCAATATCCATGTAGCGGAGTGTTTGGTTAAATAAACACTGCATTCAACAAACACTATAGGGTAAAATATGGGAAGACCCTAATAAGCTTCCACAAATTGTGCTTTTGTGCAATCTCACAATCTTCAATATAATCTATCCATTTTTTGACAAAATTAAACTGACAGTAATGTTCCATAAGTTATGAAAAAAACAGCTTTCTATGATACGTCCACATATAGGTTACTGATATCCTGTATATGTCAACTCAAAAGTAAGTCCCACTGAGTTCAATGGATCTTGATCCCATGGATTTGGGTTTTGGATCATTATATGCCTCGCGTCTGCTCCCTGGGGTGATGGTCTCATTCTGACTAAGGGGATAACACTGACTTTACTCTAGCAAATTTGAAAGAACAAAATATAGGGCAAAAGTGCTCTGTTAGCCATTAAACTACTTCTCTCATCCTTAGTACACAAAAGGAAAATGAAACAGTGGCTTCTCCTGACTGTCTTACCATCCATCTAAAAGATTAAGAAGAAATTAGATATGATGATGATGATGAATTGGTTGCATCAAATCAGCTAAAGCTACATTTTTGAGGCCGGATGTCATGATTGCACTTGAAAAGTGAACATATACATAGTGTTTCTCTGATTTTCACTGCAAGCTTAAAGGAACCATTGCAAACTTTCTGTTCACAAAATAAAAGTAACTTTATCTCCCTCCCTTTTTATATATAGCATCTGTAATAATTTATCAACAGTAACATTTTTCTTGATCTACTGATGCTTCCACAATTACATTATAAAGCTTTCTCAATCAATAAGGTAGACGCAGAATACAGTTCTGATTTCAGCTTAGAGGTACAGCTTTGGTTGGTCCCTGGAGATAAAGCCACTTTAATACTTGGAGCTAATTTATAGAGATTTCTTCATTCACACATTCACAGACCATGGTTTGAAAGTTCCTGGTTCAGCAGGTGGACACTAAAAAGAAAAAAAATGGGATGAGAACAAATTATAGGTGTTTCAATTTTTTGCATTTCCAGGTAGGGCTGAAAATAGGTTCTGCTTGAAGTTCTGAAGTCCTAAATCAATAATACTGTACTTCATGGGTCAAGAATCATTTTTAACAATGATGAAAGATTTTAATTTTGTTTTCTCGTAATAATTTCTGCAGCTATATTGAATTCAATTCATCAATCATGAAACTTTTTTTAAAAGTTAGACTAACAATTGCATGAATTTAGGAATACATTTCTCCAACATATGCAGCTTTGTTTGCAATTGTCCCCAATGTCTAAAGTTTTGCAAATAATTTTGGTAATAAAATATATTATGGTGCTTTACATTCATTAATATCTGCATTTTGGTGGACTTTCACTTAATGTACTTGACTGCATTGACAAACTTCTGAAAGACTCTTATTTTAGAAAAAATGTACTTTAGTGTACCAGCTAAAAGACTAAGGTTCAAGTCAGAAATTTTTGTTCAAATCTTGCTTTTCCCTTGGACTTGCAAGGAGATCTGCTTTGCCATGAAGATTTCAAGATTATACATTTTGAATACTTGAAAAGCACCATAAAATTGTTAAATGTTGTGATTACCAAGTGTTTGGGAAAGCCTTTGCCAATTGAAAGCTGGGTCCTGGGGTGGGATTGAAAAAAATTAGCAACTGGTTCTCTACCCGGTTGCTGTATGGGGATGGGCATGGCCTACTCGGCCTCCTGCACCACAGCAGGGAGGGGGGTTTTACCCTCCCCAGGCTCCGGAGGCTTTCCTCAAGTCTCTGGGAGGGCAAAAATGGCCTACCCTGGGCTCTGGAGGTCCGCCAGAGGCCAGAAATGGGCCTGTTCCTGGACTTTGGGTACTTCTGGGAAGCCCATTTTTCACCCTCCAAGAGCCTCCATGCAGGCCCTGCACTTACCTCACATCCAAAATGGGCTGCGTGGAGACTCCTGGGAGGGGAGGGGTGGAAGGGACCAGCCAGTCCTTGCAACTACCGGTTTGGCAAACCAGATGTAAAATTAGCATCTGGTTCACCCAAACCTGTCCAAACCAGCTGAATCCCACCCCTGGTCCTAGTTCATGTTGATCTAATACTTAATGAATTATACTTGCAGAAGAGAATAGGAGATAGATTCACTTACCAATTTGGTGAAGGAATCAACACAAGCATTGCGTATCCTTTCTGGAGTAGCTGGACTATCTAATCTGAATGTTCCTTTCAATTCTGATTCTTTCCTTGCAGAGACAATTGCATCTTTGATAGCATAAAATATGGAGGCTGCTAAGAACAATGGAGGCTCACCCACAGCCTATGGAGATGAAAGGGCAAAAGGCCATTCAATCTTCTATCAAAAACTTATTCTCAGCATATAATACAACATACATATCACATATAACGTATTGATTCACAATTTCACTGGACCACATACTGTGGAATTACTAGGTACAGTGATGAAAAAATGTATCTTTTGCACATAATTTGTACATTGTATTCCCCGTTATGCTCTTTTATATGACATCATCAGCTAACTTGTGGATATATCATTCATTTTATAGGCAACTAATGAGGACAATCTAGTAGTGTGGATTTGGAGAAGATAAATGGTCCCTGACCACATCGAAGGAGTTTCTTGGTGGGACTCAAGACAGCACTTCCTTCTTTTGATTTTTTTCCTTTCACCCAGGCTTTAGTGCTGGACATAAGTCCTGTTCAAGTTTTTTTTGTCATCATAAGAAGAATCACGTGAGAATAAGTATGGGGTCATGCTCATGAATTCATTCCCCTCCCAAGACAATTCTATAGTCTGAATCTAATTTCTTCCATCCATATGTTATACTGTATATTTTGGGAGGTACGTGTCTTTAGAAGAAAGCCTGCTTTACTCATATAGACTCCAATTCCAGTCATTCATGGAACTACATTTCCTGGGAACATATACTACTACAGCAAATTCTCTGCTTTCAAGGTTTTTTCCCAACATGTAATGAATCATCACAATTGAATAACTCCAGTATAATGGAAGCAACAATGAGTCCACTTTCACTCTTACAGGCTTCCCAATTGTGTAGGATGAAGACAAATGTATCTGTCTGTTAGGGAATAACTCTGAGTATCTCCAGGACCAATAAGCAGTGACATTATTGAATTTGTATAATGTTTAATTAGACAAATTTTGTTTGTCAAACACATTAGGCTAAGCTCAAATGGAATTGAATGTGATTCAGCATGTTGTGTGAACCTGATCATCATATTGAGCCATAGAATTGTTTAGCTGCTATTTACAGTATTGTGTTAAGCTGCATTTAAGATTTAAAGTGGTCTATGCATTCGGCCAAAGAGTACTTAATTAGTGGAGAAATTTACAATATAATACACTTTCTACAGACAGTAACCCAAGTAAACAAAATGAGTAATTCCATATCATCCTATAGTAAGATCATTAAAATGTTTTAAGGTAAGGCAGGATAATATGGAAGAGATAAATAGAGTTGTTAAAACATAATATTTATATTCCTCAGTGTAGTAGTATGAAAATCATTATGCTCTGATGCTCCAGCTAATAAGTTCTGACTTAGCATTGGCCTGTCCTATAAATATTACACTGTTTTAGAATGGTGGATAGAAAAAAAAATAAGTGGGGGGAAATACAATCACAAAAGGAAAGGGAGAAAGAAAGATATTCTTCAATAGAACATAGAACTAATCCAGTGATATTCATCACCTAAAGTATATTTGATTGTGTTCTGGTTACTAACTGAAGCAATCAAAGCAAGATCCCATGTTGCTAATTGTTATGAAATATCTGGAGTACAGGAGATATGAAAACAGTGTTCTGCCTTGCATGTATCCTTAATAAGTTAATATGTTAATTAACAAATGGAGAAATGTATTTCCCAATGAGATATTTACCTTAGATGAATAAATGGCTTTGCTGTTTGGACAATCCCGGAGAAGAGAAACATGGAACTCTGATGGAATGTCACCAAATGCAGGAATCTTGTACATTCCAGGCCCTCGGGTATACAAGTTGCCTTCAGGGGAATAGCGTAGCTCCTCCAGGGTAAAGAGCCCAATTCCTTGGACAAATGCTCCTTCAATCTGAAAAAAATAAATCAAGTCCATATTTGTTATTTTCCTTTCTCTTCCACATCTCTTTGGTAACAATTGAAAGATAAAATGGGTTTAAAGATTTAAAACCCAAATATTGCACAGGTTTCTGCAGACATGCTTAGGTCAGCTTCCTAAATGCTTACCGTAAATTCCGGCGTATAAGACGACTTTTTAACCCATTAAAATCTTCAGATAAGTGGGGGGTCGTCTTATAC
>JANHFM010007859.1:103405-114127 GCA_032468115.1 Grayia smithii | reverse complement strand
CCATTCCCACCCCACTCTGGAGCCAGCCAGAGGTGGCATTTGCTGGTTCTCTGAACTACTCAAAATTTCTGCTACCGATTCTCCAGAACCTGTTAGAACCTGCTGGATTTCACCCCTGATTTGAACCAAGCACATTTCTCCCTTGAGTCAGAGAAATGTACTATATTTGGCTTCATCTAGAAAATGTACTTTAGAAGACAGTCCCATTGTCAAACATACCCACAATCCACAGTAAAAGCAATTTTAGATTTCATAATAAAATTGAAGTTCAAAATAATTAGGAGATGAGAGATAAGAAAAAGAGGAACATGATGTCCAATTAGTATTCTTTTTAAACTGCCACAACTTCTTATATAAGCTACAATAGGAAAAAAAGTCAGAAAGCCAAGACAGGAAGGTAGCTAGACTTCTAATTTTCTATCATGCTAATCTAGATTAATTTGTATGAAGCCTGACCTGGATACTTATTTACTTGCAAGCCATATCTGTTTCTCAGGTTAAAGATAATTATTCAGGGTAACAGAGAAGTTGTATACCAATTTGCATATATTCAAGAAAGATGGATGCAAA
Source organism: Grayia smithii (assembly GCA_032468115.1). Taxonomy (NCBI): domain Eukaryota; kingdom Metazoa; phylum Chordata; class Lepidosauria; order Squamata; family Grayiidae; genus Grayia; species Grayia smithii. Next base: position 113,557 of record JANHFM010007859.1, on the reverse strand, counting down.
TATTGACATTAGGGAAAGTTAAATACAACCCCTTGCAGAGATGTTTTAATTTAGTTACTGGCAGAGTTTTTCCATAAAATACTTGAATATGTGATCTATTAAATATGTTGTACCATACTCTGAGATTTAGTCAACCCAAATGCAGTTCAAGTAAAGATAAGGGATAGTGTAACAGCAGATAGAGTACCTCTTCTTAAATCTTGCCAGTTCATACTCACTCAAAAGGTCAGGGTCCCAAGGTTGAAGACAAAACCATGTGTCTGTCTGTATCTTTGTCCATCTGTCTGCCTGTCTGTCCTATACTTGCTCTTAGAGATCACCTTTCACTGTGCTGAATGGATATACTTAAATTATTTTAGTTTTCTTATTCCTTTCTGAAGAATTCTTACCAAATACTGGTTGTCTAAGGATGATAATAACAACAGTCAGCGAGATGTTCATACTGGATTTGGCATTTTTGTCTACCTGTCAAGTCCTTACCAAGGATCTAGCATAGGCAAACCTGGATGTTTGATGGTGTTACAGATATTGTTGCAGGATGAAAGCTGTCCCCTGTAAAGCTGCCTTTTGCAATTGACTGATGGTGAATTTGTCAATGCCAATGGTATTCAAATGGTGCTCCAATTGTTTTGGGATTGCATCCAAGGAGCCTATTACTATTGGTACTACCCTTGCTTGCCTTTGCCACAGTCGTTCTACTTCTATTTGTAGATCTTTGTGTATTTTGTTATCTTCTCCAATTCTTTCTCTTGTCTTCTACTGTCTTCAGGCACTGGCCCATCCACTATCCAGACTTTTTTGTTTCTTATCAACAGGTATTAAGTCCAGGGTGTCATGTGGCAGGTGCTTGTCTGTTTGAATTCTAAAGTCCAAGAGCAGTTTAACTTCTTCATTTTCTATGACTTTCTCTATTTTATGGTCCTACCAGTTGTTATTGTTGTTGTTAATTCATGGAGGAAAATAACAAAGGTTAACTTCTAATAACTGCAAATCAACTCATATTCTCTTGTTCTATCTTCCATACTGTTCAATTCCAAGACTAATTTCTGCCGTCATTTCAATGTATAAGAAGTTTGATTAGATAAGTGATGTTCATGTTGGCCACCACTGTACATCTGATATATATTTTTTATAAATGATATCCTGTCAAAGACTTTCACATCATTTCAAAAAGTTATCTACAATAAATAAAACTTCAATTGCCTCAAAGGGCAACTGGCATTGCCTTCTATGTTTTTTTTAATTATTTCTGTCTAGCCTACAGCCCTGCAACCTCCACAACAGGGAAAATGGTTACTTCAATTCAAAAGCCACAATCAATAGAAAAGGATGATGGGGATTCAACAGTTCCAAATGAAATATACTTTTACTTTGGAAAGAAAGCCCCATACTTTGAGATATTCTGAGCATGGTTACCATGGAAAAGAAGCATACCAAGAAAACACCATGGTGATTTTGATTATGTTAACAATGAAGCCTGCCAAATTTGCAACAGATAGATGCATGAGTTTTCAGGAAGTGTGCAAGAAAAGATAAATATTTGTGATGGGATTTTGTTATTTGAACAACTACTTCTCACTAGTGGTTTAGGAAGGATAAATTGAGTGTGGGGGGGCGGGTATCTTTTGCTTTGTTTTTGTTAGTTGTTTGGATTTTCAATATAAACCTTTGTTCCCGGGAGAAAATGTCTGTATTACATATAAAAACCAATCCCTATATTATCAGAGAAGAAAATTAAAGTGGATTATTGCTTTTTACACACACTAATTTGTCTGAAGTGGTGTAGGATATCCTGCCTAAGCAGGGGATTGGACTAGAAGACCTCCAAGGTCCCTTCCAACTCTGTTATTCTATTCTATTCTATTTCTTCTTCTTTTTTCTTTTAAAGAGATGGGCACTATGTCATAGCACATTACTGTCTGTATCTGAAGTATCATGATCCAAACTCAACATTATTTCCTGGTCTGTTTGTGAAAGCCAGTTCTACTTAGATTAACGAGTAAAAGAATTACATTCAAATTACTTTAACTCAGCCCGAATCTCACTTACTACTTTATAAACTATTCCTCATTAGCATGTTGAGGTATAAAACAAAGGCTTCATAATGAGATATACCAATTGGCATATTATAAGCCAATGTTCTAAAGCCATTGAAGAAGAAGGTACATTCTGTCCAGATGAGCGTTTGCATGTTTATGAACGGCAAATATGTGAGATTTTGATATTGTTCTTGCAGACATGCTAATTTCCACTCAAGCTGTGATCTTGCGCCACATGCAGTCTGCCTATTCAGAGTTAATGAATTGCGAGTGGAATATATTTAGCTTAATACTTAACATGGATAATTTACATGGATGGAAACCAAATGATTATCATTTTGAAGGGAAATAGGCTCAGACTGTACTTTATGTATTTTATTTCTCAAACATACATCCAGAGGAATGGGGGTGCTGCATGCACGTGCATATGCACATAATGAAGTATACACGAATGCAATAATATAGGTAAATGCTATGTATCAAGACATATTCTCATTACCAGGCTAGAAACCAGGAGACTGTGAGTTCTAGTTCTGCAGGTACAATGTAGGACATGTAGGAAGCATACTCAGGGTCAGCTATAAAGGACTCAGATGCCTATACACTAATGCTCCAAGTTTGAGGAACAAACAGGTTGAAGTTGAAGTACCAGTACACAAGGTAAGGTATGATATAGTTGCCATCACCAAAACTTGGTGGAAACTCATGACTGGAATGTACCAATAGAAGGATATCCCAAAGGTGCTTTTTCATGAGGCAGCTGGACTTTCTTGTTTTTTCTTTGAGACTACAGGAAACAGGAGCATTACTCCGGTGACCCTGAGGACACATATAAACCTCCAAGTGCTTCAATGACCCTCTGAAAGAACTATTTTGACTTTACAATTAGATTATAATATATTATATTACAGAAGCCTTTAGATGTAAGAAACTATATTTCCACTTGTCTGTCTTAGGTATTTTGTATATTTGAAGAAAAAACAGGGAAGTTCAATTGCCTCCTGAAAAAGCACCTTTGGGACAACCAAGACCTGGATGACTGAGAATCTCTACAGACTTTTAGCTATACAATTTGGGATGGACGTCCTTTGAATGGTGTGGGAGTAGGAATGGATTTCCAGAGAAAAAATTGCAGACTATAGGAACCAGGAACACTACTCAGGTGACCCTGAGGACACAAATAAACCCCCAAGTGCTTCAATGACCCTCTAAAAGGATGCAAATGACCAGCTGTCTGCAAGGAAATAAATCCTTCCATTCCCCACTATCCTGTCGAGCTGAAGAAGCTTCTAGAATGAGAAGCAAAACGTCTTCAAAGAAAAAACAAGGAAGTCCAGTTGCCTCCTGAAAAATCACCTTTGGGACAACCACGACCTGGATGACTGAGCATCTTTACAGACAATAGAAGGATACAAACTGTTCAAAAGAAACAGACCTAACAGAAGAGGAGGTGGAGTTGCATTATATGTAAGAGATCACTACATCTCCACAGAGGTGCACAAACGAAGGATGAAGACCTCCTAGAATGCATATGGGTCAATAAAAAAGAAAAAAGAATGACATTGTTATAGGTGTATACTACAGGCCACCTAACCAAACATGAATTTTTTGCAAATCAGTTAACAAATGTATGTAGAAAACACACCATAGTAGTAAAGGAAGTTTTTAACTAACCTGACATCAACTGGAAGACTAACTCTGCATCACGTGGGAGATCAAACAGGTTTCAAACTAACCTAGGTGACAATTTTTTTCAAAAGATAGAAGAGGGAACTAGAGGCACAGCTATACTGGACCTAATACTCATCAACAGAGGAGAAATTATAAAGGGGGTTGAAGTTACAGGAGCTTTGGGGGAGAGTCAGCATGTCATATTGGAAATCAATATAACGCAGACTCAATAGAGTCTCAATAGAACATAAATCAAACCAGTGTCTTAGACTTTAAAAGAGCTGATTTCAACAAATTTAGAGAGAGATTGGGAAGGATTCCATGGATGAAAAACTTAAAGAAAAAAATAACCCAAGAATAGCACTTAGCAATAGCACTTAGATTTATCTACCGCTTCACAGTGCTTTAAAACCCTCTCTTAGCAGTTTACAGAGTCAGCATGTTGTCCCCAACAATCTGGGTCCTCATTTTACCAACCTCAGAAGGTTGAGTCAATCTTGAGCCAGTGAGACTCGAACTGCTGGCAGTCGGCAGTCAGCAGAATTAACCTGCAATACTGAATTCTAATCACTGCATCACTGCCAGCACACTCATATTTAAGTGATTGTCAAGATCCATCTCACAGTTATTACCATTGAGCCAAGTTTTACCTAAACTGTACCTGTACATTTGGGTTTTCTTAGCTAAGTATAAAAGCTTGCTTTTCTCTCCACTGAATTTCAGCTTGTTATACAAGGCCCTGTGTTCAAGTCTATCAAGATGCATTGTTTTAAATAATCCCGAACCACCTTGCAAATAATACTAAAAGAAACCAGTAGAAGGAGAATTTAAGATTTTTTTTAATACAACTCATTCTCCAGACTCAATATGGGAACTTCTAGATATTGATAAACAATGTCTGGCAACTGCAGACTCCTTGGCCATTAGTCTGACTAACTGGAAGTGAGAAAACTGGATGTAGCTCAGTGATATCTGGAGGCTCAGAAGTTCCCTTCCATCTTTAATCATCAGCTAGGTACCCTGAAGAAAGTTTTCCACAAATCATCAGTAAGCAATCATGGCTTCTATATATTTTTCTTTTCTAAAACAAGTAGGAGGATAATCTGTCTGTATACATTGCATGCCAAGTATCAGGATTGTATGATATAAGTGGTGGGTTGCTATCAGTTTGCCCCGGACCGGGTGAACCGGTAGTGGCAGCAGTGGAAGGCTCCGCCCACCCACCTGGACACTTCTGCACATGCACAGAAGCGTCATGCACACGAGCATCATGAGCACACACGAGCGAGCTGGTAGCAAACTAAATTGAAACCCACTACTGTATGATATGTATTGATATGCACAATAAGTCTCAGACTTAGGAACAAGCATAAATGGGTTGCAGTAGATGGCAGCAAAGAGTTAACATTCTCAGTATGTTTATATTGCCATCTAGAGGTCATTTGAACTTTTGCAGCCCAACTCTACAGACATGATGTTGAGTCACAGACAGAGAGACACACATAGAGACACAGCCAGTATGCTATTCCAGAATAATGCAAGAGGTATAAAAAATACAGTACAAAGCAAAATGTTCTTATCTTTCTGTTTGAGGTTCTCATCGATTCCATCCAACCATGACTTTCTAAGGCTTCCCCTTCTTATCAATCCTTCGTCACCTCCATCATATAGATATTTTGTGATCTGATCCTCAATTCATTCCTTCTGTATGATAAAAACCATCTGAAAATTCATATTTCATCTTGGTTACCCAGTGTTGTATTCAAACTACATTCATTCAGCACTCATTCATTCATGACCACATCTCTTCTTGTTTTAACACACTTCAATATCCCATTCCAACTCATTACTTCTATGTTGTTCCTCACAAAAGGAACTCTTCACTTTCATTTAATAAAGTAGACAGAAACTTGATCTTAAACACAGTTATTTTGCCTCTTTTGACAAATCTTCATTTCCCACAAGAAAGCATGTATTACTCACTAATTTCTCCCAGCATTTACATGTCTTAAAATTCAAGCTATACAAATTCATCTATTTAACCTCTTTTTCAACATTAATGTATTATTTTTAAATATTCACTATATTGTCTTTATAAACACAACTACATTGGTCTTCGATATATATATATTTTGTTTATATTCATTATTGCATCATACAATCTATTTAACATTCACTGCAAATCACTTGGAATCCCAGCTAACAATACAACCACATCTCCATACAAAAGTATACATGTACATATATTCATATTCCAACATTTTTTTATCCCCACCATTAACATTCTTTTTATGTTATCTATCCATAAATACATTGAACAACCAAGAAAATATCACATATTGTTGAATTATTTTCTGCTCAGCTTTAAACCATTCACTAAGAATGCAGTTTATTCCCACAAATGATTTACTTTCATCCTACAAAGATGAGAAATATTCCAGATGGATGTACACAAATTCTGATCTAAATCCTGCATGTATTTTTTTTTAACCTATGTGCTTTATTTTGTCAGGAAAATGGGCAATTTGCAGTAAGGAGCGATCTTTGATCCTTAAGGCTTTATTCCACTACAATTCTCAGAATCTCTCATTACTGATCATGGAGAAGGCATTGTCAGAATTTATAGCGCAGCAACATCTAAGCTACACAAATCAAAACTGTTTAAAATAAGTTTAAATCATCTAATATTGAAAAATCATTGTTAACTTTCTGTCAAAAATTGTGCCCCAGGAAGTAATGTCCTTTGCAGATAGTCCTTGATTTATAACCAGTTACTTAATGATCATTAGAATTTATGACTTACCTGGAAAAAGGCAGTTCCGACAATTGCCTCCCCTCATGATCCATGTGATGACCACATATCAGACGCTCAGCAACACAGCCTCATCTGCAGCCTCATTGCAGCATCTCCCAGTCACGTGACCATGTTTTACAACAGTTTTGCCAAAACCCAAAAATTGCTTCCAGTTTTGGGCAAAACCACATCATACTGAACATCGGGTTTACTTAATAAAAGTGGTATTCATTTAACAACCTCAGTATTCAGCTAATGATTGCTGTATTCACTTAACAACTGTCACAGGAATCATCGCACCAACCCATTTTATGACTGTTAGCAACACAGGACCGTAATAGGCAGATTCAATTATAGTTATATGTCAAGGACTTTATACCAGTATAAATACTATATAATATTCTCTAAATTAATACAGAATGCAGTATATGATAATATACACAACAAAGATAGTCCTTCTGCAACTTTGAAGAGAAGTTGTCTTCTGAGCTGCAATCCTTTATTTGCTAACGAAGGAGTAAATTTCATTAAGCTCAGTAGCTCTTACTTCTAAGGAAATCTGTATGTATGCATGGTAATTATGTAAGCAGCACATTATTCTATTTTCATATCTTAATTTTCCCCTCTAGGAATTGAAATTACAGTTTGACACAGTATGAAATTACAAAGCCCCACTCCTTCCTTTCTGAGCAGCAATTTTCAAATCAAAAGTTGCATTTTTATTTGAATATTCTTAGATTGAGAGTGCATGAATGCTTTTTGTTCTTACAGTGTGCAGGTTTGGTTTCCTTTCAGCCACTGCCAGCAGCAAAAAGTGTTTAAACAACTTGCTACTCATTAATTACCCAATGGAAAACATTTCCCTACTGTATATTTTGAACTAGGCAAATACTACATGATTAATTCACCCGTTTTTAAGTGTATAATTCTTGAGAAATCATATCTTCATATCACCATTAGAAGCATGAGTTCCTCTTTTATTATTTATTCTTATCATACTTCCCAAATTTCAATGAAAAATAAAAATAAAAGGGATGATTTTATTTCACTAAACAAAACCAATCCAAGTTAAGAAATATTTATACATTTTTTCAGTTTTGTGACGCCTTTTTGTGATTGTTAATCCTCCATTTCATTTATTTTTTATTTATAATGGAACATTGCATGTCAGAAATGTTAGAAAAATTTACAAGACAATCTCTGAGTAAATTTACAACTAAATAACCCTATGTGTGTTTACAGCTAGATAGCAACTAAAGTACTCCTATACAAAGCTCTGTAACATTAATAAATGTATCATTATGTACAGATAGTCCTCGACTTACAACAGTTCACTTAGTGACCGTTTGAAGTTACAACAGCACTGGAAAAAGTGACTTATGACCATTGCAGCATCCCCATGGTCATATGATTTACATTTGGATGCTTGACTCACATTGTTGACAGTTGCAGTATCCCTTTTGCAACCTTCTGACAAGCAGAGTCAACAGGGAAACCAGAGTCACTCAACTCTGTTTGTTTGTTTGTTTGTTTGTTTGTTTGTTTGTTTGTTTGTTCGTTTATGGAATTTATATTGCTGTCTATTCGCACATGGTGACTAAAGGCAGCTTACAAAATATAAAACCTCATATAAAAACAATAAAACTAATGAGTCATATAATAAATTAATATAATAAAATCACACCCCCACACCCCCTGCCCCAGTGACAGCACCTCATAAGAGCCATTTAATGGGCTCTATCCCACTCTGGGTTCTCCAGGCCCACTGGCAGAACCAGGTCTTCAGCACCTTCCAGCATATGGCCAGCATGGCTCTTATGTCAAAGGCACATGGAATGCTGTTACTGTAAAGGTAAAGGTTCCCCTCACACATATGTGCTAATCACTCCTGACTCTAGGAGGCGGTGTTCATCTCCATTTCAAAGCCGAAGAGCCAGCACTGTCTGAAGACTTCTCCGTGGTTGTGTGGCCGGCATGAACGCCAAAGGCTCATGAAACGCTGTTACTTTCCCATCAAAGCATTTTTTACATGCTTTCGAACTACTAGGTTGGCAGAAGCTGGGACAAGTAACGGGAACTTATCCTGTTATGCGGTACTAGGGATTCAAACTGCTGAACTGCTGACTTTCAATCGACAAGCTCAGCGTCTTACTGTTAGTTACTGTTACTTACTGTTACTGTGGTCCCTATTACCATAAATTCCGGCGTATAAGACGACTTTTTAACCCATTAAAATCTTCAGATAAGTGGGGGGTCGTCTTATGCGCCGGGTACTGACCTTGCAAGATGCATGGCTGGCAAACTCTTTATTTTAACTGGAAAAGTTGGGGGTCGTCTTATACGCCCAGTCGTCTTATATGCCGGAATATACAGTATGTCTGTTGATGGAATTGCTTGTGGAGTGCCAGGGATTTGGGATTGTGGCAATTGACTGCCAGCTGGTGTTTAAGGATTCTAGTTTTCAGTTGAGGTGATGCTTGTCCCAGTAGAATTGGTTGCAATTGTTACAATTGATTTTGTAAATTACACTGTTTCTTTCATCCTTCTGTATTGTTTCTTTGGTTCTGGGATAATTCCTGGCAGAGTGTGGCTGTGGGTTTGTGGGCTATTGTTATTCCTAGAGGTTGGAGAATTCTGGCTGGGGCAATAGTCTTCTCACTAAACAAATATTTGATGCGTGAAAGGTTTTACAAAAATTTGATGCGTGATGTTGGAATGCTCTCATAATTAAAAAATTGGGACCAGGAGTACATTGAATTATGGACTCTTGGGGTTTTCAAGATACAAACATCACCAAGCTTTTTTTGTAACTTTTTCCTCACTTTTCTCTTGCCATAACAAGCAGAAAACAATTTCATTTTTAAGTTGCATTCCTTTACATTACTCATTTCTGGCCTCCCACCTCCCTGTAATTGGTTACAGCAGCCAAGTTACAAATGACAAAACAGATTTTTTTTAAAGAATTTTTTCTCTGCAGTACTAGCAAAATAAAGCTTTCTCCCTCTGGTGAAATCTACATTGCTATGTGTGCAGTATGTTCGCTAAATATGGCTAGTGGTAATCCTATATGCTATCCCTACCCCTACTTTATAATTACTTTACAGTTAAGGTAACTGGCATTCTCAGATTGTCATTCTTTTTCTTTGACTGGTTGAATGTGATGTCTCTCCCCACCTCCATAGTGAATTAAAATTTGGAAAATTTGTGGTCACCTCAGTGTTGCTGTGCTACTAGCTGGAGGTTCAGTATACTGGTCCTGCCCTAGCCTTCTGGCCATCTGGAGGCCAAATAGACTGGCCCCTCCTTCGGCTGCTGGAAATCAGATAGACTGGTCCCATCCTAGTCCTCCAGAGTCCAGGTAGACCATTCTCACCATCAGCTGCCAAAGGACTGTCAGCCATATCAAGCTGGCAGGAAGTCAGAAGTTGCTCCCACTTCCACTGCTTTTTTGCTCTTGATCATCCTTCCTTGATTATGTAAGGCAATATCTCTGAAAGGACGAAACGGGTCCCGATGTCATGGTTCCAAGTAACAGACCCAACAAAATCAAAACTCTGAGGCCTGGAGTTTTCTCAAAGTAAAATTTTATTAGGAATGCCATATTGGCACAGCTGGTGAAAATCCAACTCTGAAGGACCCAAGGTTTTT
>JANHFM010007859.1:90216-103395 GCA_032468115.1 Grayia smithii | reverse complement strand
AAAATACCCAAAGTTCATGGCCCCCCCAGGTCACATTCATCACATGGTCCAATCAGGTCACAGTCCTCCTCCGGCTGTCTTTGGTCCACACCTTTCAAACACCTGGTGGGGACATCCTTGGCTCCCAAGGTAAAGAATGTTATTTTGTCTGCACTTTTCCCCAGTTATCTCTATCTCCCCCTTCACATTCCCACAGTTGCAACTGGCCTTGCTGTGGCAGCCCTGAAGATTTCCAAAATGGTTTCAGGGCTGACACATGGGTTATCTAGTAGTATATAAGAGTGTGGTGTAGCCATTACATATGAAGAATTAATCCATTCTTCCATTTAAAACAATGTAGCTCCGATATGATTCCCACTTCCCAGAAATTAAAAAGATAGGGCACACTATCTTATGCAGTCATATTTGATTTTGATAAGTGGTATAATTACCTAGTTTCATTTTGTCTACATAGAGCATCATCTGGAATGTAGTGTCATCACTTGGGATATGTGTAAGGGTAATATTGGTGACAGCATTGCTTTTGAAGTATGATATTACAGCAAGAATGTGCATGTGAAGCTTTGTAACATAACGAATCCATTTTATTTCTCAACACAAGGTTTGATAAGGAAAATAATCACATGGGATTTTTCACATGGTGAATAGGTTCTTACTAACTATGAAGCATAGGGTGTAGCTAAGATTCACCAAAATTTGGTTCCCAAGTTAGAAATCTGTAGAATGATTGTAATTATAGCAGTAATGAACTACATAGGAAAGTATGTATTCTGCCTGAGTAGGACTTCTTTGTCACTAAGTTGACAGGTGAATGTACAAAGCAAATTATTGAGGAAGTTGCATGGCTATATAATGTAGATGAAATTTTATATTTAGAAATATACTGACATTACCATATAGATTTCGTTGAAGAGTTAACTTTATGCTAGACTTTTATAGCTTCCAGCAAGTTCAAATGTGTAAAATAGGCTGAATATGAAGCCTTTTATTTTGTTTTCATTTTCTTTCAGATTTTGAATGGTGGAACACAAGACATTCCTCCTGCCAGTATATTGCCTGGCCAGATACAAGACAATCCAGTCTATCCATATTCTGACAACAACTCCATTCTTGGTAGGCCAATTCATGAAAGACACAAGATTAAAATGAGGAACAGGAGAGTAGAGCCCTTTCAATGTATAGCTAGGTGAAATCCTGAAGGGTGAATCCTGCCATGGAATGAATAGAATTTCTAAGGAAAGATATATAAGATTAAAATTTAAGCATATTGTAATATCGTATTAATAAAGCTCTGGAGTTTTAGAGGATCGTTTTGATGGAAGGTGTTTTTAGCTCCATTTCTTAAAAGAAATTCTACAACTTGGGTAGCATACTAGTAATTTTCCAAGTTACTATGGTAAACTGTAAGATTAATATCTTAAATATTCCTATTTAGAATATTCTATATTGATATTTAACAACTGTTAATTAAAAAAAAGTTTTTTTTCAATTTCAATCTATCTCATCCGGAAAAAGTCTTAAAGACAGTCTAAACATTAACTAGCAGTATTTTATCCCAATTTTAATTATTTATACTATAACGTACTCAATTACACAATACTATATGGATGTTTCATTTCATTGTACATTTGACAGAGATAAGTCAGCTATCAAATAAGAGTTCATAATATATGCAATTGCTCTTAACATTGCTCTCAACTATACTATATACTTTTCTAAGTATGATAATTAGTTTAGGAATAGAATTATTGTAACATTTAATTTTTCTATTTTCTTTCTAGGGGAAAATTCACATATAGGTATTGATATGATAGACAATGACCAAGGATCCAGCAGCCCCAGCAATGATGAGGCAGCGATGGCAGTTATCATGAGCCTTTTGGAAGCAGACGCAGGGCTTGGTGGCCCAGTTGATTTTAGTGACTTACCATGGCCCTTATAGATGCTGCCCATAAGCTTTGACAACAGGATATATCAAAGTGCATTATTGGTGGAGTTCTCCAATCTGTGAAGCTTGCTGAATTGCTTTGGTGTTTTAATTTTGATAAGCCATATCAGAGAACAGTCATACTTCTCCCGTGTGTACTTTCTGACCAAGTGGAGATGAATTTGCAATGGTGTTCCTATCATTTTTGCTAGCTGTGTATAGCTTGCATTAATTGTATATTTTGGGTATTGTTTTTGTGTTGACTTTTTTTAAAAAAAAAATCACTGTGCAATTTAAGCACTAGCATCACTGGTAGCTTTTATATGCAAATGTCATTTCAGTTATATGGTGTTTTTACACTACAGAGAAAGTCCCTATGTGGATAAGGAATATTTCTTATACTAATATATCAAAGCTGTTTCTTGTAAGATCCTTTACTATAAATATTGTTGAAGTGTAATGTATTAGACAGTTAAATATTTTTAAAATAAAATGTTTTCTTTGTTCTAAATTGGAGTTACTTTGTAAAGTAGGTTTCTAGATGAAATTCATATTAAAAATAGCAAGCTTCAGCTGATTTATGCAACTTGGTTGACTTTCCTAATAAGTCAAATCCAGGATGAATATACCGGTAGTTTTACTGTTTGCAATGTAACCTATCAACTGCAATTTGGATGGGTATATTGTATTTGATCTATAGATTAGTAACACCATAGGGATACTTAAAATACTTGAATTGGGTAAACTTTAAAAAGGGAAAATTTTCTTCCTTCCCTCCCTCCTTCAATCCAATATATGCAAGACCTTGGACTTTGTCTTGCTTGTTTTGCTCCTCTTTCTTTCTACATCTGGCAAAATAAGAGTATGAGATTAAGTCAGAACAATGATGTTTAAGTGTGGTGGTATTTGGAAAATGTAGATTGCTCCTTGAACCAAGTAGGACTCATCCTAGAAGATAAAACTGTCCTACTAAAAACCAACAGAATACCTGAAGCATACATCAAACATGATTGTTTTGCAGTGGGCCCATACCAAAAAAGCATAGTAATACTCAGTTATCATAGTATTAGTTAATATTCATAGTTCAATAATTTCCTTATTGAAATGGAAGGAGAGTAAATAGAGTTGAATGAGACAAAAATGGGAGACTATGGATTGTTTGTTGATGCAGATGGTTTCCTGAGTATTGGCTGAGTGATTGCTGATGACCACTATGCCTTATTAGAATCTTGTTCTTGCTAACCTACCTGGGGTGGCTCCAGGGGATATATAAACAACCCAGTTTCCAAAAAACAAGATCAACAAGCAAGGAAAAAGGAATTTGAGCAGAACAAGTCAAGAGGAAGGCACAGGGAGATAGTTGCTCTTTCTCTTCTTTTCTATTTCTTTCCATCAGTAGTACCGGGAGGTAATCTTTAGCTAGAAAGATAACTTTTGAGAACTTGCAACCAAAACAAGCAACAGGAAAGATTTGCATGTGTTCACCTAAGGAAGTTGACAGAGAAGGCTCCAAGCAACCAGTGAGGGGAGCATCATTGTAACTTGTAAATAATATGTAGCGTTTCTCTTCCTGCCTACAAACCCCAAGACTGCATTCCCGCTAATGTGCTCCCTTTATTAGGAAAAAAAAAGGGCTGAAGAAAAAAGTTGTAATTCTGCAATGGATCAGAAATAATATAAGTTTCTTGACTAAACTGTTGTAACTCTCCAAAAGGAATGTATTGGAATAAATGCCAATTGGTGAGGGAGAGGACCCCTCTGGTACAAGCAAGTACATGGAAGAATGTGATATAAAATAAAAATCACTGGTCCCAAGCTCTCCTAGAGGAGTATTAATAGTTACCTGGGCAAATCATATCACTGAACACATTACAGAAGACGACCTCATACTAGTGAGAGAAAGTGCTGTCAATGTGGGTAAATATCATTTAATCTTATTTCACATACTTTTTACACATGCTACATTTCTATGACCTGTTTTATACTTACTTTACCTGCTCAGCGTTGAATGTTAAAGGTCTACAAGTGCTCCCAACACAAATTTTAAAAAGCCATGACCATTATAAAAACACACACACACTTGGGGCCCCATGGGTTGAAGAAACCTCAGAGCTTCCTTAAGAAAGAAGTTGTGTCAAATTGATGGGCGCTGTCCAGTTTGCAGCCTGATCATTTGGCAGAAAGTATTAAAAAGAACAAGGGAGTCTAGTATCTTGTACCCCAGCCCCCAGTAACAGGAATTTATTGAACTGAAGAAAACTGGTACCTTGGAGGAAAGTGAACACATTGTCCCTTGAATTTGTGATATCCAGAGGAGTTTTGGAGAAGAGTCAGGCTTGCATACTGGACTGCAGAAAAGGAGACTTTGATGAACTCCAATTTTGAACGGAATGTGAAACAAGATACTGTACTGAACGCAACCACAATTTCCACAAGGAAAAAGGAAAGAACTTTAAGAGACCAGCATGGATCTATGCAGAGCCCTCAAACATGGAAAAGGATATTTACAGGTAACGGGAAGTAAACAACTCGAATACAAGGTAGTATCCAAAATCTGCAGGAACCTTTCGGAAAAGCTAAAGTTCAAAAAGTACTGAAGCTTGCAAGAGACGATGTTGGTAATGGGAAAGAAAAAGAAAGCAGAACTTAGTAATTTCTATTGGGCTTCTGCCCTCTTTTATAAGTTTTTTTTTTTAAAAGATAAAACTTAGCTGGTCATCATTATGTCACTGGAGAGAAAAAGATAAGAATATTTAGTTAATTTACATGAATGTGAATCTCCAGAGTCACTTGGATTATGTCCCAAAATACTCAAGGAACAAGTAGAGATTATAGAATCACACTCAGTTTCTTTAAGGAATACTAGAACAATTGTTACCTTCATCTTCAAGGAATAATGATAACTACAGCACCTTGCTGTCTAACTGGGCAAGTATCTCAAAATAGGTCATCAAGCAGCATATCTGTGAACATTTGGACAGGCTTGCTGTCAGCTTTGGAAGCCATATTAGGAGGCTTCCACACTACCACCTTCTCCGCTGTGGGAAAGTAGGAGGGAGAATTTGGTAGAGAGGGTTATTAGACATAGCATTCCTCCTAACAGTCAAGGTCAGGGTGATCCTGCATCTGGAGAAGGAGTGGTATTGAGGTGGCATAGATGGTGATTGGACCATGTGATCGTCTGAGGAGGGAGGAGATGGTTTGGGGGGTTTTGATATCCTGAGGGAAAACCTGGAACTCTCAGATTCAGGTTTTCCCAGATGTGCCAGTTTACTTGTCCGAATAAATGAGAACTTTGAGAGATGGCTGTTTCAGAGTTTTTCTTCAGCGAAGGGTTTTCTGGAACGCTGACACCAGGTTGTCAGGAAGGCTCAACAGAGACTCAACTTCCTTAGGGTCTTGCGGAAAAATCAGGTGGAACAACTGATGACTTCCTTTTACCAGTCTATGATAGAAAGAGTCCTCACATATTGTGTGACGGTATGGTATGCTGGCCTGACAGCCACCGATAGAAAGGCATTACAGAGGGTGATGAGCACAGCACAAAAAATCATGGGCTGCCCCCTGACCTCACTTGATGAAATTGCCAGGACACGCTGCCTTAGCAGAGTGAGGAAAATCCTCAGGGATGATTCACACCCTGGTCAGCACTTCTTTACCCTCCTACCATTGGGCAACAGATATAGAAGAATAGCCAGCCAAACGAATAGGCTGAAAAATAGCTTTTATCTGTGGGCTGTCAGACTTCTGAATGCAACATAAAACCATAATCAGGTTTAATATGATAGACTTGCAGGGTCAATGGAACGTGCAACATGTTCATACCGGTGTAATATAGTATAATGTTATATATATATATATATATGTATATGGGAATGTGTGTTAGTTATTACTTATTTGGGTTTAGGGATTTTCTTTTCTTTTATTTGAGTTTATTTTGAGTTATTGAGATGTATTCTGTGTTTTGGGGAGGCTGCAGCAAGGGAGGCTCTTTCAATCTCATTGTACACATGTTGTGCATTGGCAATAAAGGTTCAATTTGATTTGATTTGATTTATTTTTCTTTTTATCTTTGAAGTTTTGAAAGCTTTTGTCAGCATTTCATAGAGAACTGGAGTAATAAACCAATGCAGTGTATCTCATTTGATCTATGATATTTTATTTTAAGCCCACAGTAAGTGTGATTCACTAATGATCAAACTCATAAAAGCTAGCTGCTTGAGGGAGAGAATAATTTGTACTGAATTTAGTCCCAAATGCAAGACAAAATTCAAGGAGATCTAGTACTAGTAACACAAGAAATTTTCCACAGTAGTTGTACATTGCCTTCTTAGTGCCAGTTTGCTAGCCTTCTGCACCCTCCCCTTCCAGTCTCTAACTACTGGTCATAAGAATCCATATGAATCCAGCTTTATCCTTCAAACAATAAAAATGATTGAAAAATCTGTTTTCTCTATGAATCACATTAACAGCTACTCCAGTCTGTTTATAGCAGTTAATGAAAGGGTGTCCTTGTGATATGATATACCAAGATTTTTTTTCTGAATGGCTCAATCCAATGCAATGTGATAATGTAGTATATTGTGCTCCTCCATATTTTTGTTCCAAATGTATTTTTATCTTTTTTGAATGTCATATTTTTCTGTCATTCGTGTGTGTGTGAATAAAATCTGGAAAAAATACCTTAACGCGCTGTGAAATGAGTATTTCTGCTTATCTAGTTGTATACATGCATGCATAATACATAGAAATAGCCCAAATTGCCTTATTAATTAGCCTTACAGTGATTGTGGCATTGTTTCAGAAACAATGCAGCAACATAAAACATACAGCACTGAAATTACAATTTTGACAGAGGTCCATACATTTTTCTGCCAAATCCATTCATTTAAATTAGCGGAGAATTTATTTCAGATAACTGGGTATAATGTTGCTACATGGCAACCTTCAGAATGAAAATAATCCGTATGAGATAATTTCAACTTTCAGTAAAATCAGACATTGTAAAAAATAAGATACTCACTGGTTGAACTTCTCAATGTTTGTTCTTCTGGAATGATACTTCGATTTTTCAAGGCACTCTTCCCAACATCTTTTCAAGGTGAACCCCTCAAGCTTTTGATTGAAATGAGTTAGATCTCCTTCATTATACAGATTGATTTTTCGTACCTGTTCAAAACAAAAGAAAAACGGACAGACTTCAGTTCTGAATTAACTGGGATCTTTTAAACAAACAAGCAGAGGTTTACCAACATAATGAACTCTAATCCAAAACTAATCCTTGTCTTGAGCAAAACACATTCATCACCTCATCAATATTCAGTAGAATAAAGGAATGGGACGCAATTGTCATGATGCCTAAAAAGATTTTTACATCCAGATAATGAAATAATCCAATTATCAGCATCAGTGATGAAATCAGGTTCAGTGGGACTACATGAAGAATGTATGCATTGAAAGGCAGGTGAAAATAATGCTAACCAAGTTATAACAGACAGGAGATAAGGAGATGGATGCCGGCAGAATGCCTGAGATCTAGTCTCGGCCCAAGAACACTGCAAAGATCTGGAGATAAAACAAAGATTTGGAATTCAAAAAGAGGAGCATCAAGGAGAAAGGTGGCACCAGCCTTTCACCAGACTGGCAGTTTCCAAAAAGGAATGCTGGCAATATAGACAAGGAGTATCTAATTTTCTCCTTTTCCTTCAGGCCAAAAGGAAGTACCAACTCAAGAAATGAATTATGGCCCACTGCTTTCACATAAAAGGAACTGTGAAAGTTCTGATAAGTACAAGTGATTAGGAGAGTATTATAACTTGCTTCCTGCAAAATTATATCTCGGTGAGCACATACCTCTTCTGCTGGCAGCCCACACTTCAAGGCTATGTCACTTATCCAGCACTCAGCAACCATCATTCCCTGGGGACCCCCAAATCCACGGAAGGCTGTGTTGGAGGCCAGATTCGTTTTACACACAACACCGATACCTCTGATATTTGGGATGTTGTAGGAATTGTCCAAGTGAAGCACAGCTCTGTCCATAACCTTGGGGAATCAATTTAAACAAATAAATAAAATACATGAGGGGTGGGTTTGTTTGTTTGTTTTGCTTGCTGTTATTCCTGCATCAATAGTTACAAACTGAATATTTTCTGCATACTGTACAAAAAATTGCAGAAAATGTATGGTATTATGCATGCAAAAAAGAGTGTCAAGGTTAAATCAAACTTATTATTTCATCATACCTTTATTGGTGAGTCTTTATTAATCTCAAGCACTCTCTTCACTTTTGAATCTCAAGCTCTTTTTGAGGTTTGTATCACAAGCACCCTAGACTAGATTCCCAAAATCTATGTGAATTCCTGATATCACTGACTTCTGGAAGCCTAACACACCTGTATAATATTCCGCTTTTCTTGATATGTTGCATCAGACCTAATTATGGATCAAGTCTTCTCAACATCTGACTTTCTCATTAGTATCATTTTGCCCTTGTCTGCATTATATAGTTATCATTGTTGCTGTTCTAATCTAAGCTATCCTTGTTATTTCCCTATTCTACCAGAAAATTAGAATTCCATCAAATTCAAAAAGCTTCTTCATTCCTACAACCTCTGAAGTTGGTTCAAATGAATCAGAGTAGACAGTGATTTCCACTTACCCCGTGAGAAAGATCAATAGAATTTCCTCCATTGCTGTAATATGACACATCTAAGCTGGTAATCCTTCCATTTTTCTTAAAGCCAACCTGGGAAAAGCAGAAAATAACTATTTTGTAGAATTCAATTATTCCGGTTAGATATTCCGATATTCATTAAACTTAGCCATTTGGTTTTGAAAGAGAAGTTTTCATGGTAGCTACTATTAGAGGACTATTTTATACAAAAAAGACAATTTCTAGCTAACCGTCTAATGTTTAAGGCACAAGGCTAGAGATTCAGATACCACGGGTTTTAGTCCTGCATTAGGTATGAAAGCCAGCTATATGACTTTGGCCCAGTCACTCTCTCTCAGCCCAATCACCTCACAGAGTTATTGTGTAGGAAAAATGGGAGGAGCATACTAGGTATGAATTTTTCTATAAAAATAAAAAGGATAAAAAAATCAATCAATAAAATAAATAAATACATTTAGAAAGAGATATATATTTGTTCTTCTTATATTATATTACTTGCTCCAAAATGTGGACTGAACAGTGTACAGTTTCACTCATCACAAGTGTTTCGCTCATCACAAGTGTAATCTTTTTAATACTCATATTAATTTTTATTTACCTTATACTGTGCCCAATATGGGTGTCTTCCACCAGAAATCAACATATCTTCATCTCGATCAAGCATGCATCGTACTGGGCAACCAGTCCTGTAGAATTAGGCTGAGAGTGAACCTACTGCAAAGGTGTCACGGTAACAATTTATATCAGGAAATAACACGGGAGGCTGTTTTCTAAGTGATTTCATTTGTGAACAAATCTTTTCTATTCTGACATTCTATTCAGCCATAGAGCACATATAGATCCCCCCAAAGCTACTACAAGTCCCACCCATATTTTCTAAAAGCAAGTTAAGTAAAAGAAAGAAAAAAAACCAGAGAAAGAGAGAGAATTCTAAAGATGTAGGAAATCATCCTATAATTGAAAAGATAAGGAAAGAAAAAAAAATAAAGCCTTTACCAGAGCTGGTATTGAAAAGGATGTTATTTGGGCATTGAAAAGGATGTTCTTTTAGTATCGAAAAAGATGTTTTTTAGATTTATGAATCTAATTCTAAAAGGCATCGAAAGTATAATCAGTGGTGGGTTGCTCCCGGTTCGGGCCGGTTCGCACGATCCGGTAGCGATGACACTGTGACATCACCGAACCGGTTCTACACGACCGGCAGCTGGGCCCACCCACGCGCCCATACTTACGGTTCTCTGCGCTCCGCGCACTCCGCACACTCCGCCCGTGTGCAGAACACTTTTTTGAGGGGTTTTCCCCAAAAAAAGTTACTGCGCATGCGCAGAGCATGCATTCAACACGCATGTGCGCTCCACGTATGCGTGCACCAAACATGCGCAAAGTGCATGCATCATCAGAACCGGGTTCTACTTACCAGTAAAGGTAAGTAGAACCCACCCCTGAGTATAATATAATATAAAACTACAAATTGGCAAGGAAAGTAAGTCTCTCCAGTATGATGTTGAAGGTGGCAGCCATTTCCAAATTATAGTAGAATTTTGCATTTCTATGTGACAAACAGAGGAGAGCAATAATCCTGGAAAAGGACATGTAGTGATTCTGGGCCATAAATGAATCTATTTTCTTGATTCTCCATATAAAACAGAAACTGTAACTTCACATTATTACCTGAAGTACCCATACTGAGGGGCCATTCATTAGAACTTACTTAGCAGCAGCTACTGCAACAACTGTAGACAAGATAATGCTTCTAGATTCTTTCCCTCCAAATCCTCCTCCCATTCTCTTCACGCGAACCAGAATTCGATTAGTGGGAACTCCTAAAGCATTAGCAACGAATTCCTAAAATAATAATTTAAAATAATTCAACCACGTATTAGCTTACATTGAAATAGTTCTTTCTGTAAAAAGAAAGAGAGAGGCTAAGCTAAATAACTCCACACCTGGCATAGAAGTAGCCTACACATATTTGCAAACAGGGAGAATAATTGAATTCAATGAGATTTATTATCAATAAGCATGCATAGATTTATGTTTCCTGAGGTCAGATTTTCAGTTTCTTTATGGGAGAGTGTGAATTCCTGCATGCAGGTGTTAGAAGATAGTTTGCGTATGAGAAAGTACTTTATATGCATAGATGCAGATATATGCAAATACATATGCAAGGTGGTCACATTCAGATTATAAAGTATCCAGGATTGGTTTCAGTGGCAGCAATCAATCTTTGTTGATAAAATAGAAAGGTGAAGGACTATTCAAGACTTTTGTTTGTGTTTAGAATCTTTTTTCTGTCTAATCTGTTTTTGGAATGTGTTAAATCAGAATCATTTTCCTTTCAGGTAAAGACAAAATTGACTTCATGCTACAGCAATTTACTAATTTACCAAATAATACCATAAGTAAGTTTAGCAACTTATGAAAGTTCTGTAGCTGAGTAAATGAGGAACATCAAGGAATACCAGAAACTCAAACTGCATTTCTTAGTTCTCAGATGTCAAAAATGGCCTGCATATCCTTAGCAATGTGCTTTGCCTTGTGTACAGCTGAGCTATTCTGCCTTGACTGCTGTCATATTTTCAAGAACATGATTTCTGCAAATCACATTGGGTCTTTTGATGTGTGAAGCATCATTCTTACTCCATTCCAATGGTGAAAGGATGTCTTCTCTTAAAGTTTCAGTAAAGCAAAGCACCCCTTCAACATCATGCATAGCATTATAACATAAACTATTTGTACACAAACTGGACAGAAATCACAGATTGTTAAAACTGAAGAATAAAACAGGACTAACTAGATGGGGAAGGAAAGCTTATCATGAACCAGACTAGCATGGACAGGAATGGAGAATGTAACAATTTCCCTCCTTATTGTACTCTAGAGGAAAATCTCTCCTCAACTCTTAATGAACATCCCTATTCATATAATAATAATAACAATAATAATAATAATAATAAATCATGTTATTCTTGGTGGCAAAACTGACTGCCTTCTCCAAAAGTTATCAAGATCAAAGCTATCAAGAGACTGGCTGACCTGTGTCTTTGCCAAATTTTGGGTGGAGACAAACAGTTCCATTTCTCCATCTTCTCCTTTTGGCACAGCAATTGTGCAGTGAGTCTCCAGATAAAAATGTTCCTGGCCACCGATGTGCATCTCCCCTAGGCAGGATGGAAAGGAAGGATTCCCAAATCAAATAATACATTGAATTCAAGATAGTGCTTTCCGGGGTGATGTGAGAATTTATACAATAATGACTCTGATTCAAGCTCATGGGGTTCAGAGTCCAACTGCTGATATCACTGCTTGAATTCTTAGACTCCAATCACTCAGAAGGAAAACCTGGGCCTCTCCCGTGTCCATCAAGATTTAATAATCTTTACGCACCTTATCAAATGGCAGTTTGCTTCCCATTTGCTCCTCTTAACAAAGGAAAAGAGCATTTTTCTCCCTTGTCTTACTCCCTTTACCCCATTAGTAACTTTAGATACAGACTCCAGAAAATACAGTTTGCTCAAGATTTCACCCTATCCAGATTCCCCCAACATCCAATCATGCTGTTAGTTACAAAAAAGGATTCTTGTGTGGTCTTAGCCTCTGAGCACTTGATATGTATCAAAGAAACTTTCCATTTTTACTCCGATATGGACAGACAGTTTGGGGAAGCTGGAAAAAAACCAATGACAAAACAAGAGGAGCTTGAAAAGATTGTCCATTTCTAACCCCAAGATCAATGCAAATGTGTTATTCATCCAGTCACTGCTTTAAAAGAAACCTTTGTTATACAAATAAACAAAAAACAAAAAGAAACGAGGAAGCTTACCTTCCACAATATGATCAGCCTCTTCAAATCCTTTCTGGATATTTCCTTTTTCAATCTTCCTATCAGTCTTAAAGAAAGATTCTTTCTCAATGGCTTCCTGTGCAAATTATAGGAAAATCAATTAAATACACACATTTTTACGTGTGAGCTCACACATACATATATACACACATAAAACAACCAGCTCTGTTTTGTGTAGCGTAGCCAGGTTAAACCAATGTTATATACTGTTAGGTAATCTGCATCATATTTTGAATGAAAGGTACAACTTTCTGCAGTTTCTGCACCTTATGTAGAAAAAAAAACATTGGCAGATAATACTTGTCATTATCTATTTCATTAGAATTCCCAATTGTTTACTATGCTCTAGCTTCAACAACTTTCTTTCCATTTGTCCTGG
This sequence comes from Grayia smithii, assembly GCA_032468115.1. NCBI lineage: Eukaryota > Metazoa > Chordata > Lepidosauria > Squamata > Grayiidae > Grayia > Grayia smithii. The sequence goes on along the minus strand of JANHFM010007859.1, from coordinate 90,569 downwards.
CCTGAAAAACCTGAAATCTGAGATCCTGATGAGGTCCTCAGAACAATTTCAGAAGCAGTCTGTCCAGGGAGATGGATAGCAGTGAGTAGAAAGTAGAAAAGGAGGCTATCAAATAGATAGAGATTAGGTATCACTAATTTCTTCACCTCCTTTATACAGCCAATGATAGCAATAGCACTTAGATTTATATACTGCTTCATAGTGCTTTACAGCCCTCTCTAAGCAGTTTACAGACTCAGCATATTGTCCCCAACAATCTGGGTCCTCATTTTACCCACCTCGGAAGGATAGAAGGCTGAGTCAACCTTGAGCCGGTGAGATTCAATCTGCTGAACTGCAGCTAGCAGTCAGCT
>JANHFM010007859.1:8158-25171 GCA_032468115.1 Grayia smithii | reverse complement strand
AGTTTCACCTTTTAAGTTGCATTACTGAAATAAATGAACTTTTGCATGATATTCTAATTTTTCGAGTTTCACCAGTACCTTAGGAGGTAATAGATTCTCCTTCTCTCAAAGACTTTCAACAGAAGCTGGATGGCCATTTGTTGGGGATACTGAAATAACAGTTTCATTCATTAAGTAATGGGATGGAGTAGTTGATCTTTAAGATTACTTCCAATTCATTATTCTAAGATAAGGCAAATCAAATTTACTGAACACTCAGGTCTACTTTTGCAGGCAGCAACTTTGGGTCCCTCTTGGAGGTACCCTCAAACTTCTTCTATTTCCACCTCCTTGTTACTGTCATCTGTTCAGCTAAGAAAATGGAGTAGCATCTTTCATTCGCTTTCTGCATTCTTATATTGGTGTGCAATCATCCAATAGTTTCAAGAAAGGGAAATCATACAGAAAAAGTTCCTATTAAGGCCCTATCTTGCTCATAGGCATCAGAAAATAGACCAAGATAAACATTATCCACTGTGTTATGTAAACACTTGCTTCAATTAAGCACATTCCATTTCTACCATCAATGTTTTTTCTCTGTAATTCTTTCTGAGAGGTTATTATAGACACCAAAATGCCCTGTACAGCTTGCCCCACCCCCATGCCTTTCTGTAAGAAAAGAACATGAAGAGTAAATCTTGTGAGCATGGTTGTCAATTTAGAACCCCTAGCTTTTGCTTTGTGACTGTTGTCAAGGCAGAAAATGCATCTGCTCCTCTAATGATTTGTTGAGATGGATAGTGAAGAGTGAAAATGGTGCAAACAATAAAACAGCAGCAGCACCTAATGTCCAAAATGACAGGTCACAGTGGAATGTACCCCAAGAAGCCTGCTATTGCAGTATTTGGGGCAGGAGGAAGAGGGATGGGCAGCAAAAAGTTAGAGAAATAGAGAGCACAACAGTAGTAGCATAGTACCATTTGTATAAACCACAAGTCATAAGCATTGGTAAGTCAGGACATAAGTCAGGACATAATCACAGCAGGCAGTAGTTTCCAGTCATTATCTCCATGTGGCAAAAACTGTATTTTTTGAAGTATAAGATGCTCCAGAGTATAAGATGCACCTTAGGTTTTGGGGAGGAAAATAAGAAAAAAAAATCTACCTCTATCAGCATTCATCGATATTCATCATGCTAGTATCCTATCAGTGTGTGAGAGAGTTGAGGGCTGTTTGGAAATTGAAACAGTATTTGTTGTGTGAGCAACAAGGAAGCAGACAGCAAAGACCCTGGGCATGGCTTAGCTCAACTGTTCTAAAGCTTCATGCTGTGTTGATATCTGAAACTAAAACAAACTGAAACTCCTCTCCTCTGCTTGTGTTTTGCTTGTATTTACTATCATGTTGGAAAACTTGCTCTTGGTATTGTATATTTACTTCATCTGTTATATTATATATAAAGAGAAGTTATTGATTCCTGCTGAATCAGTTATTTCTGCATGCTTTCTGGATGTGATTGCTGCTGCAAACTCTGACAGTCCTTGCAGGTCAGCTTCAGCACATTATTGCAGCCTAATTCAGCATGAGCAACTGATTGGCAGGTAGATCAGCTTCCCAGAATACCCCCAATCAGCTGTTCCAGACTGCAGGGATTGCCACAGACCATTGCCTCCTCAGTGCCTTGTGTTTTTGGCTACATTTGGTGTATCAGATGCACCCACATTTTCATTCTCTTTTAGGGGGGGGAAAGGTGTGTCTTATACTCTGAAAAATATGGTATTTTGAAATTCAGTCCTATTTTTTTTCCCTGTATGTATTTGTTTTGTACTAATTCTCTTCTGTACTTAATCCACATTCATTCAGTATTCATTCATTCTTGACCTTATCTTTTTGTTTCCTACATATACTTAAGTCATTCCTATTGCATTCACTTCAGTTTTTTTTATGTTACCCAATAACAAGCCCATCCATGGATAAGCTGAGAGAATTTGTTATATACCTTGAAAGTTTTCAAAAAAAAAGCAAATTTCCTTCCCTTCCCTTCCCTTCCCCTCCCATCTCCTTCCTTCCTCCTTTCCTTTTTCTTTCTTCTTTCTTTCTTTCTTTCTTTCTCTTTCTTTTTCTTTCTTTCTCTTTTTTTCTTTCTTTCTTTCTTTTCCTTGGCATTTCAAACCTCTTGACTTGGAATAATAAAAATGTTAGGAAGACTGTGGTTAGGAATATGCAGACATTTAAACATACACTGATTTATAATAACAGAAAACTGCTGTCTGGTGTTTTCAGGATGCCCAGTCTGTGAACCAGGAAATTCATAGCATAAGGCTAGGATCTAGTTCAGACAGCAATTTTGATTACTTTATGTTCCTCATTGCCTTGTCAACAGATTTCTTAGGACTTAATATTCTTGGACATCTGCTAGAGCTCTGACATTCTGTTAGAACCAAAGCTAGGAAATTATTCCCTATAATACCATAAGACTTTAACAGACCACTGCATTTCATAAAAAATAAATGGCAGTTGCAACTTTATAATGTAGAGTGAGCCCTGCCTTGCTAGGAGTTCCCTGAAACCTAAAGCTATACCGAATAGCAGTATCTATCTTTTGCACTTCAAGCTCTAATTCCCAGCCTTCAGAAATTAATTTCAGGAATCTTGAGCTATATGACATTAGAAAGATAAGTTTACCTGATAACTAATATCTGCCTTCTTATACTAACATTCTGTCAGCCCTTTGAATCTTTTGAAATGTAAGCTGGGGCAGGGGTGTCAAACTTGTGGCCTGCAGGCCAGATGCGTCACCCGCTGGCTACGCCCACCCCCAAATTAGCGAAGGGGAAAAATCGCTATACGTTATGTGATGACGTGACACTGCGGGTTTGATTCCCCTTAGCTAGGCTATTATAACACAATCTTAAAAAGTATCTCAAAGCTCCTCTTCACTTCAACCTATATCTGAGGTGAGTTATTTTCTTACTCTTTCTACTCTCTTGGACTTAGATATCTCTTCTGTAATTTGCCTTCCACTTCTCTTGAGTCAATCCCACATTCCATCATACCTTCATAGAAATCAGTCAAGAATAAAAACATTTAATATATGTTAATAGTCCGCCCCAGTAATATTCGAACTAAAGTATGTTCTAGATGGCCATGTTATTTAGTGTTTTCTGTTGCTGGCATAAATTATGCTGTTCCCTTTGATATACCTATTCTGCAATAATAGTTAAGTTTGATGAAAGATATTTATACAGTATGTCTACTACAAAACAAATTAAGGAAAAGGATTGGCTATTTTCCCTGGTTTTATTTTCTCTTCTCTCTCTTGCAGGAAAATAACCACCATTCCTCCTAATATGGATGGTAAAATAGGGTTGGATGAGTGAAAATGATTAAAACAGTAGCTTTAATCACCTCTCAAGTTTCCTAACAGGTCAAAGGCACAGAAAAGCATGAAGCCAAAGGAACATGTAGAAAGTTGCCCTTATGACTTGTCAGTCAAGTTATTCCTGAACATAGATCTACCATTTTTCTGAATGAACGCTAAATCCATATTAAAAAATAACTCTGCTGACAAGTAGCATGTATAGAAAAGGAGGAACTGTACCAAGCAAGAGCATAACTATGTTCCTTAGTATTGCAAGGGGATAGTAACACTGACAGCTAGTGACCAAGCAGTCCAGTTATAATTTCATGCTCAGTAGCTTCTGGAAGTAGCCAGCCAGCAAGAACATGCCATTGTGACTGGCCAATTCATAATAACAACAGGTATTACCATGAGACCTAACTGTGCAAAAATTAGGACAGAATAGGTAAAATGGTATCTTCTCTGAGTAATAACAACGGTAAAAATACACCTAAGTAAAAAAAAATAATTGTCAACCGAAGCAGAAAAAAAAATGTAAGGAACCCAAAGATGATAAAACTGGCAATTTGTGGCTCATAAAATTAGGTTTAAATTAAATTCTGTGCAGCCCAGGACTATTGCACAGTATCTGAAACTGCTCTACACCTACAGTATGTTTGGAAACAGGTCTAGCACTTTAAAAACAGTGCTGAACCGATGTTTATAAAGACCCTACATAAAACGTGTCAAGCATTTTAGAAAGGCAATCCAAAGGCAAAAGGCATTTTGGAAATCCAGTCAAGTATTATGCAGGCAGATATCTCTGTAGAAGCCAGATGCCTGGCATTGCCTGCAGCTCAAGCCAAAATAGCCATATTTTCTAGACTTTGGAAGGAGAGTCTGTTCCTGCCAGGAGTTTGTCAGTCCTTCAGAATAGGCAAAGTTAAGGAAGAAGCAACAGCTGGAGTTTTAGGAATTTTCTTTCTTGTTGTAAGGCAGAACAACAGAATTTTGAAAGCTTATCAGAGGCTCCCTCTATCCCATCTTATAGCAAACCAAATCAAGGCAAATTTTCTGATGAAACAGGGCTTCCCTGATGTGATACACAATATTCAGAGGGCTTACTGAGAACCAAACACCACTAATGTTCCCCTAACTTTCCCAAAGCCATCCCATTTCCTCATGCTTCAAATCATATTTAAAATGAAGAGAGAAATATTCTTCCATTATGAAGAACACATCTCTCTCTTCCACTTTAGATGTTATGCCCTTACTGCATGTGAAGAAATGAATTATGAGTCATTTGCACTTCCTATCTTGTCATTTCTGACAAATATACCAATCAGACATTATGCAAGCAGAATTAATTTTTTACCTTGCATTTGTTCAGCAAGAGAGATGGTATTACAATTACTTATGACAGTTCCACCACTTGCACTGAAATGAAAATATTAACATATGATAAGAGGACAGACAGATAGACAGTATTGGCTTATGCCTATAGGAGCACATTATTCCTTTATTATAGTAACAGCAATAAAAAATACTTGAAGGCATTATATTGCATTGCAAAAGCATTGTCTGATACATTATCTGCTGTATGGTTTCCATGTTCAGCATTCCCTTTTTAACTTTTCCATAATTAAATGCAATCAGAGAAAGAAAGTTGCATTCCCAAAGAGGAAGCTAGTTCCCTGGCAGAAGCAGGAATGGAATCAAAGAGGTCCTCCGGTTTAATCATCACAGATATAAAATAGACTATTTTTATTGAAAGCAGATGGCACATTTTTTCTGCCTATCACTTTAACTATATTTAAATCATTGCATTAAAATGTGCTTATATCATGCCTAAGTATGCATATATTGCCATATTATCCCTGTATATATCCACAAATAGCTGTCATATGAGTACATATTCATTTACATATATCAGATACACGTATAATGGATTGACAGATAACTACATTAGAGGTGCAGCTGCGACTGAGTATCTTATATACAAGTATGCTATTCTTAATACAGATTCAAATCAGCTTCATTTCCTGATCTAGAAATAATCTTTATATTATCTATAAATTGAATGATGAATGTGAATACTTTTCAATAAAATATAAGAGTTATTTTAAAAAACATAGTATTTTAAAGGGAAACTGTACAAAGCAGGGGTCTTTTGTGGCGTGGTGGCCCACTTGGAGGAAAGGGGAACTGGGTTGTGTGAGTGGTGGGCTTGCACGCACACGTGCAAAAGCAGCCCTTGTGCACGCAGCAAGCCTGTGCGCAAGAGCCCACCGGCCTATTGCTCATGCAAGTTGAGTTGTGCATGTGTGCGTTCCAGCCAGCCACTTGCGTGGCTCAAGTCTGAATATGCCACAGCTTAGTAGTGGGCCACAGCCCAGGGGTTGGGGACCACTGGTATAAAATAATAGATCTGATTTTTCTGAACACCTATTTTATTATGATTTTCTTTCCTGCCAGCAAGTAGTTTTCTCCAGCACAATTTAATCATGAGAAGAAGAAAAATTCAATATTTGCTCTTTTTTGTCATTTTGTAGGTTTTTTTATTAATTTATATGGAACATTTTTCAAACTTACTTTTTTATGTTTAGTCATTTCTAACTCATAGCAAGATTGTAGCAAATGTTATTAAGTTTTTATGGATTAAGGAACTGAGGCTCGGATGTAGTGATTGGGCTTGTATATGTCTCAGTCAGCATACAATGGTTTGTTTAACCATGATTTACCAAATTATCTGTAAATGACTGGGTTCAAACAAGGTCACTGAGTGAGTAAAGAGGAAGAGCAAATAGGAATTTGATGGGAAAGATTTTTCTTCTTTTCTTCATCAGAGGAACATGAAACAGAGAGAACTACTCTCATGTCTTTCGGGGGATGAGCCATGTTTGTTTTCCTCACTGAAGATGATGACAACTACACATGCTGCATGCTGATTGCCCTCCTGAAAGAGAAGGGAAGGAGCTAGAGGCATTCCTATTAACCTTCCAGCCTATCATCGGGAAGAAAATTTTAGATCTGTCATAGGAAATGCTTGCAGGAGAACAATATCAAGACACATCACAGAACTTAAAAGAAAAACAAACAGAGGCAATATAGAGATGAACAAATCAACACAAAGGGCTTGCTTACAAGAAGGGCTCCTTTTATCTGAAGCTTCAGAATAGATTCCCAGAGAAAAGGTTTATGGACTCTTGGATGAAGAGCAGCTGCCATTTAAGGGACTGAGAAAGATTCCTGCCTACACCCATGTGGTAGTGATTGGAGTCTCCCTACTAAGAGGGATCGCAAAAGCAACTTACCTGTTGGCCTAACAAGCTGTTGAGATCCCACTGAACATGGATAGATATGAATCCAATAAGGCCAGGACCACTACATGTTTTCAGTACCTGTTTTCTTGCAATACTTCTGGAATTCTTTTGCAAATGGTTGTCTACTAAAACTGCTTTGTTTAAAACCTCTTCAATATATAAGAGGATTATTTTTATTAGCACTTTGCATTGTTTTCCAACATGCATAGTTTTCCAATATGTATATTTCTCTAATATGCAAATGTCAGAAATTATAATTGATAAATTTATTGAAATATAATTTAATTCAAACAGATAAATATTTCAAGTGGAATTAGGTAATAACCCTACTGAGTGGATTATTCTTCAAAATATAGAATAGGGCATTAAAAGAAAATCAAATGTCTACACTTCTAAATGGCCGCAATTTCTGCTTCAGAACCCCTGAAAAATATTGTTAAAGCCAATTCATTGGTCTTCAAATCTTCCAAAATGAAGGTTTATCTCATTAAGAAAGCAGTTCTATCTGAACTCTGCCCAATTTACTGTTTGTCATGGAAAAACACCCAAACTTGGTTTCCACCCAAACATGGAAGAAAATAAAATTGCTAGCATGCTTCCTCATTCAATGATTTTGGTTTACATTGTGTGAATCTATCTGATCATATATGAAAAAACTCTGAGGGGTAGCTACAAAACCAGCAAACCATTTTTTTTTACCCTGGAAGACCACTGAATTGATAGCTTGTGAATAAATTCAGAAATTGGAAGGCAAGACAAGGCAAGGGTTTCTGTCAGTGTTTACAAACTCCTTTTGCAGCACTACAAAAGAAAAATATTATTCTAGTTTTTGACAAGTCAGAATGGAACCAAAATAATGAAGTTCATTTTATGAAAAGAACTGATGCTTTCATACTGCACTGGTCCAAAGCTACTTCTGAGCTATTTAACTATGGTTAAGTTTGTCCATATGTCATGCAATTAAAGAATCTTCATCACACCATTTGACCACTATACAAATAGAATGCAAACCTCACTTTCTTGTAATATTAAAGATGTTACCTAGCTGGGTAATAAAACGTTTGCAAGAAAACAACCAAGCTCAAAGAGCACCAAGGACTCCACAATTCAACCCTGAGCTACAAATATTTTCTATTGGTATCATTTTTGTTTCCTGAGAAGAGGCACTTAGATTATCTTTGCAATTTCTCCATTTAAAATATATAATTCATCTTTCAAGCAATCTTTTCATCAAATCTCCAAATCAATACACACATTTCAAGTTAATTGCTTCATCATAATAATATAGTCAGTATTAAAAACAAGGAAAAACAGCTTTAAACTGCAGCCCTAATCTAAAACTAAACTCAATTGGACATAGAATTCACCTTCCATGACATTCTATTCATATTGGTTAGCTTGTTATTTTCTTAGCATGCTGAAAATGGAATGATATTATGGAATACATATGAATAACCACTATGTAGGGATACATAGCTGAGCTTAAATGGACTCCAGAGGATGGTAGAGGACAAGAAGGCCTGGAGGAACATTGGCCATGGGATCACGATGGGTCAGACACGATTTCGCAACTAACAACAACAACAACAAGGGATACATGATGATTTTTTTGGATACTTCCCTTTTTCATACTATTTCCATCATACCCAGAAGCAGCAAAAAAATCGCTGTTTGAGAATGGAGCAGGATCAGTGATCTGTAGTATGAAGAAAAAGTGAGAGAACAATTCCCAAATGTAATCTCTTGGAAAGATGTCTCATTATTCTGCGTCCTGACTGGCTGTTGAAGAAGAGGGGACAGGCCAGTAGCCATATAAAAAAGGATGTTTTTAGCCACAAAGTCCCAGAAGTCATTGTCTGAATAGTTTAGGGCTCTTGATTATATTGTTGCTGTTGCTATTTTGCTGGAGGAAAAAACTTGTTAAAAGAAAGCAAGTAATAGAAAATTATTGAATACTGATTTAAATAACATAGATCTTTGATTTCACTAACAATGATAGTTGGTTATTTCATACCATAAGCCTTGCTTTCATTCCTAGATACTTTTGATTTTGAAACATTGTTTTAGACTGAATTAGCTACAGTGGTAGTAATCATAGGATGGACCCATAACTGATTAAATAATTTAATATACAGATTGAGAAGCAAAAGTTACTGTGTTTTGAGTACGGAATTCTGCATTACTCACTACATAACCAACATAACTCCGTCCCTCTGGAATAGGTTACCCGCTGAGCTCCAGACTGCCCCCGACCTTCGCTCCTTTCGCCGGGACCTAAAGACACTATTTTTTTCTACATCGTGGCTGAGTTGATGTGGGGTGCTTATTTTCATATTCAAATTACAATTGTGTTTTTCTTATTGTTTTTATTGTTTAATGTTTGCTTCTGTTTTATGTAAGCCGCCCCAAGTCCCTCGGGAGATGGGCGGCATATAAATGTCAATAAATAAATAAATAAATAAATAACACTATATAACCAAACCATCTTTTTTGAAAATTAAAATACTATACATAACACTCTACATATATGGATTTACCAAATCTTTGCATTATGGAATAACGTGAATATGTGTCACAAAATGTGATTGTAAGAAAGTTTGAGAACACAAGCTACTGAGAGAAACCAAACAAGGTGGGGAGGATTATTCAGCCAGAATTTGTAGTTATTTATTAGGTTAATATCACACCTATATTTGTATGTAAATTATATGCCTCTGTTTTTATTGTCACTGCAAACTTGTGTGATGCGGAAGGCAATGAGGAAGTAGTGATCCTAAATTAGGTATTACTGATCCAAAGATCGTGAAACTGAGTTTCACGACTTGGACCCCTTAATCCTATCCGTGGCTCCTATCTAAGCACATTGATTTTTTAAAAAGATAACAAGTAGAAAGTGGAAAAAGGGAAAATGCTGGAGAGAACATCAGCAAAAGGTTCAATAAGCCTGGGAATGTTAAAACTAGGAGGTAGGGTTAGTCACCAACTGTACCAATCCTACATTTTCAAACAGCCATTCCCTTAAAACGGGATGTAAAGGGTTGATAATATCAGATGTTCCTTTTCTGTTATTATTACCTATCTAAGTGTCAACCAACCAACCAATCAATCAATAGGTATCACAGGCAGCTTTACAGTTTTGGAAGAAAAATGGGCGTTCTTTCCAGTTTCCCATCGTCAAATACTTTCCCTTTAAAAACGCAGAAAAGACGGGGGAGTAGATGGGGAGGGAACGAACCGCGACTGTTAGAAATTGTGGGAGAAGCGCTTTTAAGCGGTCGGCTGGATCAAATGCAAAATAGCCATAGAGTTTTAAAAGTCCCAAGGGCGAGATGGGGTTTCAGAGCACAGGTATATTTCTTGCGGGTTGGGCGAGAGCCCTTGACGCAGCCAGAAGAGCCCCAAACTTAGCTTAGCAACCTGGTCCTGCAGTAGCCCGCAGGGCGTTTCCGTGCGGCTGCTGTTCCCTCCCCTCAGGTCCGCCTGTATCCCTGCATTCCGTGCTGCCGTATAAGCATCTCTCCAGCGCTCTCCGCTCCCTCCCTCCCTCCCATTCCCAACAGCTTGCAGCCTCGTTTGCCTCTCTGCAGCTTCTCTTGCTCCAGAGCTTTAGGAGGGAGGAGGGTGAAGTGGCCGCCATGTTGGATCCGGTGACTTCAGTGGTAGCAGCCGGAGCTTATGCATGAGGCTGTGTGGAGTCAAGGAGGACGGACGGTGAAAGAAGAGGAGGAAAACAACCACGACGAGGAAGAGGAAACGGAGGAAGGAGTCGGGGCGGAGGGGGGAGTATAGGCTATCACTGTTCGCCACTCGAAGAAGATGCCCTAAGCATGGTGGACCGAAAGGCGGGCAGCATCTTTTCATCTCTTGCACTAGAAAACAGCAGCAGCACAGCATCTTTTGGAGAAAGCGCGCAAGCGGAGTGGGAGATGTGTGTGGATTGAAAAAGGCAATATCCTGTCGCCCTGTCAAGAGAAACAAGGAGCTAGAGGACGTGCAGCGATATGGAGAGGATTTGCTAGGATTATTACCAGCCCAGCCTACCCTTCTTTTCCCTTGACTGGATGTGCTGATACTGTATTTAAGAGAGGACAATGATTACTTTCCCCGATATTTAAAGAGGGGTGTGACTTTCCCCCTCCACGTGCTCCCCCTCCCCAGTATATTGGGGAGGGAGGTTAAAGAAATTCGGACTGTACATTATTTTTTGGCATGGTAAAGAGCCTTAATGGAAGAGTGGCACTGATTGCCCTAAGGAAGGATTCTGTTTCTGAGGACTTTTCTTCCTCTCTTCTTCCCACTCCCCACTTTCTGAAGAGTTGCCACTAATGCATTTTCTAAGAGGTGGTGGAGGTGGAGGTGGAGGTGGTGGAGAAGGTGGAGAAGAAGGTGGTGGAGGTGGTGGATATTCTCCAGCACTAGATCTTCAGAATCCTGGGCTTTTTATTTTTTGCCCTCCTACCTTCAAATAGCTTCCTTCCTGCTGCTCTTTCCTTGAAAGTGAATTGTTGATGCAAATGGAATGGGGACTTTACACTTTAATGATGCAGAAGGATTCATTTCGGGATTGGGTTTCATGATCTGAATTTCGAATGAAGAAGAAGACCTTTAAAAATCTATATGGATGACAGAAGAGTGGATTCAGTTTTGGGATTAAATTTTAATTATTATTATTTAAATGTATAAAGTATATATTTTCTCTTTTAAATGTTATTAAAAGAGATTTTAGGGTAATTATTTTTCTGTGATACTCTGTATATATTGTAGATGTATGTGTGACTGACCAAGTTATAGTTCTCAGAATGGCAGTTCTGAGATGGATTATACCTTCAGCACCATCTTTAAAACACTGACTTTTCAATATTCTTTTTATAAACTGTAATATATTCTAATGTGCTAGATTTGTCAAAGATAGCACAGAAAAATAAAGAAGGAAAGTCTGTTAAAAACTGAAGCAGCCATGTCTGGAGAGGTGCGCTTGAGACAGTTGGAACAGTTTATTTTAGATGGGCCAACTCAGACCAATGGGCAATGCTTTAGTGTGGAAACCTTGCTGGATATACTCATCTGCCTTTATGATGAATGTAATAATTCACCCTTGAGAAGAGAGAAGAATATTCTGGAGTTTCTAGAATGGGGTAAGTTTGACCATATACTCATAACAATTGCATATTTCTCCACATTTGTTCACATTTTTGTGTGACTTATATTTATGCTAATGATTTATATTAATTGGTATTGCTGTTGATAAATACATTAGGTATGCATCTATTTTGTAGTTTTTAATTCATCAGTAACCATAATTTTATATTGGGAATATCTGATTTCAAGGAATAAGGAGTTTTAACTAGTCTTGATCCTGTCAGCCTATGTAAACATGACTTTTTAAGGCCTAATATAGAAAGATGATGGAAAATACTGTTTGAGTTGAGATGTGTATATGTTGGGGGGAAATAATGAAATCACTATTTTATGTATATTAAGTAAAAAAAAAAGAAGGTGGAAGTTAGATATATTCTAAACTACTGTTGATTTGGCTATGGTAGAAAACAAAGGACCTAAGTATGTTTTTGCTCACCATCCATACAGTAATAAAACAGGCCTTTAGAAAACTGAAATGTCAAACAATTGGTAGCTAGATAATATTGGCATGATGACAAGGGTGGTTATTTATTTCCTTCTTAGTGCATAATAGTTAAGAGTACAGGAGTTGAAGTCACATGAGAATAGTTATTGTGTGACCTCCAAGCATTAAAATGTATTGTATATATTTGAAATGATTCAAAAAAGGTCTTTATGACATTATAGGATTTTTACAACAAGTTATTTGAAGTTAGAGAACATACAGTGGGTTTTCTAAGATCCTTATATGAAAATATCTGAAAGAAAACTATTGTGTTTATACCTTACAATCAAAAGAAGTAAAGCAGACTGAATTCTCGTGCATATTTCATTTAAAAATACTCAGCAGCTAAAGAATTATCAGTGCACTTTTAAACAGGTTTATTCAATATCACGAAGTTATCTAGATCTAGTGTGTAACATAGTGTAGCGTGGTGTAATGTAGTGTGTTTTAGGATGACAAATCTAACAGTTGCTTAGACATTATCCCTGAACCTTTTTGTAATCTTTGAGAACATTTCTTGCTTGATAAAATTGCAACACAGTTGTCATTAAAACTTATATGTATGTGTTTTCATATATATATTTTAATATACCACCCACTCTATACATCCCACACATAAGCATACGTATACTTAGATACTGTACAGGATATAATTATGTTGTAGACATTGAATTTGATACCAGTTATATCAATATTAATGTAATAGCCATTTATGTTGACTGTAATCTCTGTTATACTTTGGAAAGTAAATGTGTTGTCCCAGCATAGTGAAATAACCTTTATTATTTTATTTAATATGTTTGTATATACTTTTCCAAGTGCAAAAGCATGTGGAAAACACAAAACTTTTTTTCAGAATTATTACACTAACCAGGCACTAAGGGTGGATACTGCTGAAAAATGAAATATTAATATATGTTATTAACATAGTAATTCATGTTTTTCTGCAGTTTCTAAATTATTTTCTTTACTCATGTTTTTTGGTGCCAGACATGCATTGTATACACACAGGATGAAAAAAAAAACCAGTAAGATAATAACATAGGCTTGGTATAACTTTTGTTCACTCTTACAACATTTCTACCACAAAACCTACAAGGTAGTTTGCATATAAGCAAGAACAAACAATGAAAAGAAAAGGAAGAAAACTTAGGTACTTATTTGGGCATTACAATGTTTTCATGACAGGCTTGAACAGAAACATTTTGGGGACAGGTGGTGTCTTACATGAGATGGTCTCAGAGCAGATGGAAGTAGCTCTGCTTTCCATCTTTCCCTCTGAGGTAGCCTAATAGAAAGACTGTTGCTGATTGTCAGTTGAAAGACAGTACCAAATACAATTGGACTCTCCACAAAACCTATGAAATGGCCCTTTCTCACTGTCTGCAGCAGCCCCTTCATTTATAGAATAGAATGGAACGGAACTTGAACGGAACAGAATTCTTTATTGGCCAAGTGTGATTGGGCACAAGGAAGTTGTCTCTGGTATATTAGCTGTCAGTGTATGTACAAGCAACAAGTGATAAATCGTGATCATAATCATAAAATACAATAACACATCATAAGACACATATTATCCTTAGTAGTAAGAATATAAAACTTGTAAATTCTGTAATATATCTGCAAAGTGCATAGAGATGTTCATATAAAACAGTATTTTGGACAACATATTTAGGTAACAATATGTTTATATTTAATTTAGAATAAACTTTGTGGTATGTTCCCCTTTCAGTTTAGGATTCATAACATACTAAATCAATTCACTGTGGAGTGATCTTCAAATATATTTTTATCAATTGATATATTAAAGTAAATGTTAGAATTAATGCAAATGTTAGAGTTTATTTTTGAAATGTTAAGTATAGCCATATAAATTTCCTATACAGTTTTGAATTCTTTCAGGAGTTGCATTCAGCATAGCTTGGTCATTGAAAATTATACAGTTTAACAGATATAATTCTCCATTATTTCAGATTTGTAAGTATTTACTATGGCAGAGTTGGCCGGAGAACAGAACTGATAATTTATTTTTTAACCAATGCATTGTTTTTAGAATAATCTACTTTTAATTATACATGTATGTGTAAAAATATGTAGATATTTTTATGGAAAACAATACATTCAAAACTGCTTACTGTTTTTGATGTGGAACTGTAAGTGACAAAAATTCAATTTTTGTAATTTTCCTTATCTTCTGAGGAACAATCTTGAAAATATATAACAATTTTGATGTTAAGCTGCACAATAGTTACTTAATATATTCTATTTATGTAGGATTAGTTTGTGCTTCACTGTTATTTAGACTAAACAAGTGGAAAAATAAGTGCTTTCTTGTAATAAATGAATCCTGGAAAAATTTGAAAGGACTAAGTATGTTGTCCTTTATTTCTACGTTGTCACTGGTGACTCTGGATAAGGAAATATAGGACAGGATGTAGAAGATAAAATGAAAAACTACAGCAGAAAAGAGATGTTAAAAGTATGTTAATGCAGAACACTTTTTGAAAATGGAAGATAAGGTATCAGCAGGATATCTTGATTTTGATTAAAAACTATAGTTAGAAAACTTTAAAGGCTGCAGTCCTAATCTTATTGTTAGTCACATTCACATCAACAGGAGTGGTTCCTAATGTATTAAATAATCCTATTACTTAGCATTTATGTATTGTAATATATTTAGAGCACTTCAATCAAAGTTTAAATTTTATGAAGTATGTATAACACAATAACCAAGATTATTAATAACTATATTGAATTTTATAAACTAGAATGTAAAAAAATGATACTGTATCTTCATTATTATGCCATTATTATTTCACTGGCAATTCAGTAACTCTCAATTGCTCATCTAATTCTGAACATTTTTTACTTCAGTCTTTTATAGAGATTTGGTAGCTTTTGAATAATATTATTTGGAAATTATATTTTGTGTCCATTTCTTAAATGTAATAAAATTATGGATTTAATTAGAATTAAACTGGTAATATATGACTTTATCAAAGTACACAAAAATTAAATTTAAATATAGTATATAAAGAGATGATTTTCAGCATGTATTTCATATGATTACACAGTTTCCTCAGGATTGGAGGATGATATACAATTTTTATATGGTTACTTATACATTTTTACCACATAACTAATTTGAGATTCCATCCATTTACATTAGTACATTTAATGCACATATTAATTAAAGTTTTGCTCATTCATAAATATGATTTAATAAAGATCTGGTTTACCTTGTACTGTAAATATTTAGCATTAAATTGTAATTGATGGAAAGCATGGGAGTATCCCATATGTGAACTTTAGATTGTCAGTTAAGTTACAATTTTAAGTAAGAATAACAACTAGCAGAGCAAACATGCAATTAGGAATATTACTGTACTAGCTTCAGCATATTATTTTCCAGTGTTTTTTGGCCTGGTCTGCAACACACCTACAGATTTATTTTGGATTTGTCTTCATAGGGTTTGCTAAATTCTATTTAGTGTTGGAAGGTCTTCCAGAGTCCTTCCTGACTTGGGAAGGGTGGGTGGGTGTCTGACTTGGCTGTCTCTGTGATTGTGTAGCCCACATGCATACAGAGACAGCTGGGAGCAGCTTCTGAAAAAGCCAATAAGCTGGAAAAAGATATGGCGGCTTTAAAGATTTGAAAAGTAGTGTTTTGTACCTACTTCTGTATATTCTGAATCACCTCTATGGTGCTACTTTCTAGTTTCAGAATTGAGTTTTGATTTCAGGAAAACTCATGCTGTTCCATGATGAACCTTTTTCAGATCCTCAGGCTGTAATCCTTTGCATATTTCTCTGGGATTTATTTCAAAAAGAATGTACGTAGGATTGCACTGGTGGTAGCAATTTCTATCAGCTACGCAACTATGATTAATTTTATCAGAGTTAGTTATATTACAAAATGCCTTGAAAATATCTATGTGCCTACCATTAGGAATATCCTAATCCATACATATACAGAGTTATCCATTCTGAAAATTATTTTGACTGCAAGGTGACCAGTACTGAAAGACTTTATGGCAATGTATAGCCCTGGATCTATGCTCATCTATATTTTAAATTTTAAATCTGCGTATATCTTCTAGGAATCAGTGGGAATCTGGGAATCATTTTCTCTTTTTATGGCATAGTTTAATTTTGAAAGGAAGAGAGTTTAGAGATCAGGAATATGGGCTTTGAAATCTCATCGGTCTAGTGAAAAGTAATTATCAGAAGCTCTATTTTTTTGAAAACTCTTTGGGCTTCTCCCTCCTTATTGGTATCGATTATAAGGATGTTTATACTTTTAATGTATTAAAATGACTAGAACATTTTCTTATTTTGAATTTACATGTGGAACCTGAAGTTTTATTTAATATATTTTATGCTGAATTGTATGAATTATACCATTGCTGAATGATATATTATCCACATAATGTCACAAAACTGAAGGGGGTCATTGAATCCTGTCTTTTGCTCAATGTGAAATCCAAATTAAAGTAAACCTGACAGGTATTTTTACAGCTTCTGCTTATCTGTAATGCTACAAAAGGTACAAAAAGTTTTATTTGGGCTTGCCATGTATAGTTCTTCACATTTATCTTAACACAGAAAATAGATAACTGAAACATCTTAATTTATAACTCTATAATAGCAATAGCACTTACTGTAAATTCTGGCATATAAGACGACTTTTTAACCCATTAAAATCTTCAGATAAGTGGGGGGTCGTCTTATACGCTGGGTACTGACCT